>VWZW01007171.1:0-59271 GCA_013397115.1 Edolisoma coerulescens
AGGCAAACTAAAATGACTGAATTGGCTCCTCACAGTAGAGATTTCATAATCTGACATATTTAAAAAGCTTAATTACTTTGACTTAACCTGTAGTCGTATTTATGAGAATTAACTATATAGAAATAATTTTGTTTCATTTACTTGTGATCTTTTTGATGATGTGAAGACAATGGTAGAACTTGATAATCTTTTTAGATGTTTCTAACTTAAGTGCCAAAATACTGTAATGAATTATGAGTTATGCCTTTGTTCTATGTTACTTCTGACTTAAAAGTCCTGGTTTTGTGCATTTGGGATGTAAATATAGATGTATGTGTGTTGTGTGCCTGGTCTTATTAATCATATTGTACTTTCATGCATGTAGCATATTTATTTATTCTTTCTCATTCTAGACAAAAGGTTTTGTAAATTACTACGGACCTCAGCGATTTGGACAAGGACAAATTGTTCAGACAGATCAAATAGGATTGGCTTTACTGAATGAAAAAATGGTATTTCCATTCTGTAATTTGAGTGCTTACTGTCAAGAGAATTTCATATTACTGTTGCAATATCTAGCACTGGAGTTGACCTCAGTGAACAGTTTCATTTGTGAGATAAACCCATCTGTGTGCTGGAAGCAATTGCTGGATCACAACATAAGCATGAAGATATTCCTACTGAAACTAAAAATCTTTTTTAAACAACAAGTGAAGCTTTAAATAGTTCTGGGGTGATAGTTCTGTCTATGATTGGAATGTGATTGTGATTGTCATCATGCCACTTGGCAGGAAAGTGGTTGCATTCCGTACAGGGTTTGAACACTGAAAAGAAGCAGTCTTCATACAGTGTTTATTCATGGTCCTGATCACCTCCGAACTGTAGCTTCTTTATCATGCTGGGCGTCTGTTTGCTTCCTAAAAATGTCACGAAAGTTCATAAGAAAGGATTTGCTTTTTCAATACTGTGGTAATTATCTGCTATATAGAAGAGATTGCTGCTTTCCGTTATTCCTTGACTACTTTCCCAAACTCTCAGTTCTGAGCTTATTAAGTAATAATTCATAGAGTAATGTACTTTTAAGTGTATGTGGTATAGTATTTGACACAGGTGAAAATCTAATCAGACACTACAAAGTCAAAAGGATACTTGAGTATCCTTTTCTTCTAATCCTGTTTTGATTCTGAGAAAAGTCAGGGAAACTTATCTTTCAGATACAAGAGTCAAGATTTGAGGGCAGCCAATAAAAGTTACTGTTGATGTATCTGACATCAGATAGCAGTTGGACCAGGTGCCAGTCCCTGAGGAATAATGATGTAAATCTTTAGTTTTAACTTAGATACTTCAATTTGAAATGGGTAGGAGCTACTATTTATATTAGAGATGTGCCAGTATGTGCTTGCACAGTCCAGTACAGAGGAGAACAAGAGCCAGGTGTCACATGTTGGTAGAAGTACTAGCAAATTGAGCAGCTTCTCTGATGTTGCAAGTAGCAGAGGTTCGTCTAAGTGTTTTCCTTGTCACAGTGTCATCTAACCCAATTCAGATCAGTATTTAAAAAAAAAAAAAGGTTGTCCCTCTGTATGAGACTGTGGAAAGTGTTCGGTCTAAATTTTGCATGAAGCATGCAGGCTGGAAGGAAGGAGCCTTCCTGTTCAGGATAGAATGATGACAATTTCAAGTGGAGAAGTTTGAACTGGATGACCAAGAAATTGACTGGTTTCTCACACAGCTTTGAAAACTGTCTTATCTTCTCTGGGTGACTAAAACCTCTTTTTAATCTGAGAAGGGACACAACACATTGTTCTGTGGTTCATGGGATCTTCTGTGAAAGGGAGAATTTGACTTTGACACTAAAGAACTGTTTTAATTTTGAGAGCTTGCAGAATATGTTATGACAGAGTTAGATGCATGGTTATCTGTTTAGCTGACAAATAGTTATATTTAACTGAAAAAAAAAAAATGTTCTTTTAAGGTGAAAGCTGTGAAATTATTTTTCACACCTGAAGATACTGATGATCCTGTAAACAATGCAAAAAGATACTTTCTTCAAACTGGTATGTCCGTTTAATTTGTCCATATATTTATGCAGAGTAGATATTGGGAGGTAATCAGGTGTTGCTGCACAGGGAGATACTTTTTTTCCTACTGCTTTATGCCACCTACACTTCATTCTGTGAAACTCTATTGAGTTGCACATTTAAAAATTATATGAGGATGAGGCCCTAAATGTGCAAAATAGTTGAAAATGAATGTACTTCAGGTGCCAGACGGTATAGAAGTATATCATAATGCTGGAAAAGACTTAGGATTTATCAGAGGAGTTTTGGCCTCCTTCCATCTGTCTGCTTTTGGATAATGAACTTCTTCTCCCTAGTGAGAGAAGTATACAGGAATGTGGCGCCCAACTCATACTCAGCACTTAACACATCTACTTTCTTTCTTTCTTGACCTAAAATAAACAAAATATGTCAAAGGCGGGAGTGTGCTAAGTAAAGTGCTCTGTTTGCCATATTTGTTGCTTTTATCATTTAGCTGAACTTTCTCTCCATTTTGAAGTTGCTCTCAACTTCAAATATATTTTTCTTTTCAAATATTGCATACCTGTTAGCCTGCTTATCACTGTAGATTGACGTAACAACTGTGATATATAGATTCAAAAGACAAAGATGTCTTTGGTTTCACAAAAAAATATAAGATGAATGATTCTGTTCTGCACATGGCTGTATGATGCATGGAAAAACATTGATGTGGACCCTGAAAGCAGCTGCTTTCCTTTTCCCAAAAGCAAAGGTAGAAGTCTGTGCAAAAGGCTTTGTCAGGTAATCACTTGTAATATGAAAAAAAAAACCCATAAAATTTTAAATATATTTATATAATGTAGTACAAATCTGATTAAATGTATTTTCATCTTGGTTGAGGGTCAGACTTCCCTGAGGACATTGTAATTTTTACCTTTAAAATAAAGACATGTTTTTTACCTGCTGTGAAATACAGATTTTCAAATGACGAGAAGTAGAGATTTATAGCTTGGTTTTTGCTTTCAGTTACCTGGTTCAAAATAAAAACCCTTTGGAGTGATAAAGTAAGTTTCTAAAAAAAAAATTGCTCAAACTAGGCCGAATAACTGAATGACAGCTAGTTTAAGTTATACTGCATGAAACAGAGTAAAATTCATGATTCTGTGTTGATAGGCATACAAGATGAAATTTATCTAATGTGACACATTGAAGGAAAGGAAATAATCAAAGCACTGAGATGTTAGACTGACACATTTTTTCTCTGTTTGATTGTTTCATCTTCTTAAGTGCCAGGTAATATTTGAATAATCAAGGATTACTGACATGGTTATTTTTGTTTATATCAGAAGATGCAAAGGGCACACTTGTGATGCTGCCAGAATTTAAAGTAAGAGAGAAGATGCTGCTACGAGCTTTAAATCGCTATGGTGTAAATCATGAAGGTTGTATCAAAGGATGGCTCAACATTCCTCACTCCTTGCGCATGTTCTATGTCCATGCTTATTGCAGTAAAATTTGGAATGAAGCAGCATCATACAGGCTGAAGACTTACGGCTCAAAAGTGGTTGCGGGTGATCTTGTCTTCGTGGAAGAAAATGATGAAAGCATTTCCCTGAATGACAAGGTGAGTCTTCCCAAAGTAGTTCTTGTAAAAAGAAAATAACAACAACAAAAAACCCCAAACAACTTAATGCACTTGAATACATAAGCAGACATACTGTAATGCCTTTGTTTTGGTTCATTCATTAAAATATATAATAATTGTGACAAAGTTGAAAAACATGCTGTAAGACTTTTTTTGTTTCACCAGAAATAGACCTACGAGCTAGACAAATAATTAGCAGCTTTAATCTGTTTTGGCTGTTCATTTTATTCAAGTAAGTGGAAGGAAAAGAATGTCAGAAGTGATATGTGTGAAAATTTAGTCTCCATGGTATATAATGCTCTTCTTAGGATCTGACTGGGGAAGACCTTCAGAGTGGACTCTGGGTGTGCCCATATTACCAGTCTGTTGGGGAAGATGAAACAGGAACATCTTATAAATATGACTACTTGGATTTTGAGAATATGAAACCTGTAAGTGAAGTAGAACTAAAAGCAAAATTCGATGTCTAAGATGCCAAGACGTAGTTACTGAACAACTAGGAAACAATAGCATGGCCAGCCAAAGATCTTCTCCTCTTGATTAAACAATGCCCCTCTCCCCTTATCAATGATCAAAGGTCACCTGGTATGGTAATGTAAGGATTCTTACGGGCTGTATGTAAATGCTATAAGATTTGCATCATGTACTAAGATTAGTTAGTGTAAATTAGAATATTCAGGAGGGAAAGATTCAAGAGTTCGGGGACCTCGTGGGCTCACTCTCGCTCTCTTGCTCTCTTGCTCTCTTGCTCTCTCCTGGGGCTGCCAAGAGCTGTGACCTGCAGCTCTCTGCAGCCCCCTGTTTTTCACCCACGCCCTGGGCAATAAACCCCATGCTCCAAGACCAGCCCTGACTCTAAAGATCTCTTGTCCCCGTCCGTCTCTTCACCACCCAGACCGTCCGAGTAGCATTCTTACACCAGTCAGTGCAGATCTGAGTCTTGCTCTCCACATCAGGCCTTTCCTATGTACATTGCTGAGTGTAAGTCCAGGGTGAAAGGTTGCCTCAGACTGAGCGGATGATCTTGTTGCAGCTACAGAGGCAAAGCATGTTTAGCACAATTTCACTGATGCTGGGTCTAAACTGGCAGCAACTGTTCAAAAAATGCAGCAGTCTTCTTAATAAAGTAGTAAAGGGCAAGGTAGTGCTTCTGCTTGCCCACAGCACAGCCTGGGAGCTGTGCATGGAACCATAGGTGAGCCAGTGAGCAGAATCTGGCAGTGGAGTGTCTGGTCCCAGGTTTTGACACACTTAAGTAAATTCTGAAGTGCTCTCTTCTTTTAGGGTTAGCATACCTTATTGAGAAGGCAGCTGGGTCTCTTCTGCCAAGTAGCAAGTGGTAGGACAAGAGGAAATGGCCTCAAGTTGTGCCAGAAAAGTTTAGATTGTGTGTTAGAAAATATTCTTCACCAAAAGGGTTATGAAGCAGTGGAACAGGCTGCACAGAAAAGTGGTTGAGACACCATCCCTGGAGTTATGTGATGAGGGTTTAGTAGTGGACTTGGCAATGTTAGGTTTGCTGCTGGACTCAACCTTTTCCAACCTAGATCATTCTATGATTCTGTCTTTCTCCTGATCAGATACATCAAATTGTGCAGTGTTTTACTGGAGAACAAACAGGTGTGTGCAGAGGCAGAACGTCATTAATTTCTTTTGGGTGAGCCTTTTACAAATTTGAAGGCAAGAGCACTTGAAAGGTTACCTCCAGTCCCTGTGGAGGGGCTTGTGTTTCAGTTGAGATTTTTCTTTACCAGTATTTTTGAGAGTGAATGTTAATCAAACAAGTAGATCAAATAAAATTAAAAGCAGAGGTATTAAATTCAATACTGAGTTACTGAGTTTTATGTAGATATATTCCTTCTTAATATAAAACATTTTGATTTGTCTTTTTACATTTGCTGATGCAGCACAAGATGGCAATGACTTAGTTAACTTCAGACTCAAAGAATATTAGTGGTAGCTAGCATCAGTAATTGTTTAATGCAATGCCATCTACCAGTAAACCAATACTTTATATTAAGCATATCTGAAGGTTTTTTCATACCCGAGTTTATTGCCCTTGCAGTGGTCAAATAACCTTAGTATTCTTTGCAAGTTTGTGAGTACAGTGCATAATTCCTAAAATAAAGCTAATGATTTTAGTTTTTAAAAGGTTGGTGTTTTTTTCTTCTTAAATGTCTTGTCAGGTTCATGTAGTCACTGCTTCAGAAGAATCAGCTAACAAATATTCTATATACCAAGTAAGTCTCTATGAAAAATTCTGAGTTGTTGATTTCTTTATTTGATTAAAATGTTTTGTTTTAAATAATGTGATTAACTGGTGCAATCTTCTTCCCTGCCAGAATGCTCATTGAAGAAAACATATGTGAACTAATCTCCACTCTCATAACAAATTTACTTGGTAGTGGAAATGAGTACAGTGTCATTTGCAGTATGGCAATATTTATCCTGAAACTGAATACTTCAGAAAAAATTTCAGTCTTCTGGGAAAAACTTTCAAAAGCAGTTGACGTTCTAGTTTTTGAAGGTTTCAGAGTGTAGTTGTGAAGTCTCGCATGGCAACTGAATGTATGGCAACTAAATGTCTTTACGGCTGTATTTTTCCCAGCAAGCAAGAAAATTAATTCGTATATTTCTAGTTTGTTTTAGGAATCCTAATGCATTGATTATTTTTTCTGCTTTAATTACGTTCAGCATACCTGCTATGCACAGCTTCGTTTCACTAGAGAAACTGCTGGTTTGCTATTTCAGGCACCAAAACACAAGGCTTAAACACATTTAAAATGATCACATTTATTTAAAGGGGAATGAGTGAGCGCTACCTCAAATATGTTTGTTTTGTTTTTTTCTTTGAAGGTGGTTCTTCCAATGGTGGGACATAGTATCAAGTATCCCAGTAATAAAGTTGGACAATGGTACCATGAAAGACTTTCTAAGGATGAGCTGGAGTTGTGCAAATTCAGAGTGTCTCCATTACAGCTGAATATACCTGGATGCTACAGACTCATTTTGAAAAATGTTCAGAATCTCTCCTATTTTTTGGAAGGTAGTGAAAAAGAGACCAAAATTGAGGACAACCATTTGAATGATTTAAAAGTCTCTCTTCATCTATCATTTGACCTTGATCCTTCATGTTATGCAACTGTCTGTCTGAGAGAAATAATGAAATGTGACTTTTAAGATTCCACTTAATGAAAGATTGCAGGAATATTGTACAGTGTTGATATTTTACATGTACTGCCAAGAACATGAGGGAGAATAATAGGCTAATGAACAGGAAAAATCTGTAGATTGAGATTCATACAGATCAGGAAAAAAAACTTTACCAAAATCCTTTGGAATGTTTCAAAAACATTCCAATCTCTAAATGCATTGAATGCCTTGGAGTAAAACTCTGTTACCGCAGGAAGGTCTAACAGAACTTAAAGAAACCATGGGCAGCCAGCATGAATTTCCTATTTGCATAGACATCTGGCTTCGCAAAGTCCTGGAAAAGTATTTGCAGCAAACAAATGTATCTTGTAATTTATAGTATTTTTAAAAAATGTTTTATACTAAATGTTTTTCAAGCAATAATGTTACAAGTTTACAGCCTAAAGGTTTCTAACTGAAAAGCTGTTGTACTGAGGTTTGCTAAATATATTGTGTTTTCATTGTGTTCATGTACTTAGTGTTAAAAGGTAAAAGTCCTGAGTCAACAGTGACAAGTTGTCTGTTGCTTTATCAGACATTTGATGAATGCCCCAAATTAAGTTAATGACAACAATTCCAGGATTCAGTAGTGCATAGCTGGTAGTGCCTATTTCAGTAAGCTCTTCAAGGTCAGGCGAGTACTTGACATCACTGAAAAAACATTTATAATGAAACCAAAACCATGTAACATTGTTTACAGGATGCAGACTCTGTTCCTGTTACTGTGAAGCCTTATGGTAGCACAAAAAAATATTAACCAACTTTGGAAAAAAAGCTTTTCTATTTTCTTCTTGATTAAGAAAAGAAACAGGCAGTTAGCTGTGATAAAATGAGTGGATTTGTGAAAAAGGAGAGAACAATAAACCATCATTTACTGTCGTTCTCTCGGACACGAATAAGCACGCGAGACACAGCTTGTCAGGTCAAAGCAGCCAGGGCGGCGAGGCCAGGAAAAGCCCCGACCTCTGCCCTCCGTCGTTTATTTTATATGTTCTTAGAAACCACCGTGGATTGGAGGATGAAGATTTCCTCCTCTCAATCTCACTGGTCCATGGAAATGTCTATCATACAAAGTCTACCTAGCAAGGGAATGCAAAACAATCCAGGCACGGTTAGCAAAACATGAGCATGTTTACAGAAAGTGCGTGAGAAACTATTCACAGAGATTGCAAGCTGAAGAACTGCAAAATGCAGGGCGACAATTTAGCTTGTCTGTTTGCCACTGTACCACAATATCTGTGAAACCAAGTTAGGACAGTGGGGTTTGGATGGGTGGACAGCCAGATGAGTGAAAATGTGATTGGATGATGAGGCTCAGAAAGGAGTGGTTAATGGATCACACCTTCCCAGGAGTGAGTATCACTGGGGTGTCTTCTGGGCCCCATCCTGCTTCGTGTCTTTGTCAGTAGTCTGGAGGAGTGGATGGAATTCACCTTCATTGAATCTGCAGATGACACCAAATAAAGGGAACAAATGGATGATATTCTGGAGGGTCAGGCTGCTGTTCAGGGCAGCCTAGACATGCTGAAGGAAGAGGCCAACAGGAACTGTGTTACACTCAACAAGGACAAAGGTGAAGTGCTGCCTGTGGGAAGGAAGCGCCAGTGCAGCAGCCCAGCCTGCAGAGCAACTGTGCAGGAGTGGCCCCAGGGACCTGGTGGGCAGCTGAACATGGGCCCTGTTCAGCTCTGTTCCTTGGCAGCAAGAATGGTCAACAGCCTCCTGGTACAGGTTAGCAGGGACACAACCAATAGACCATGGGAAGGTATTATATCCCAATTCTCAGCACTTGTTTGACCACATTTAACTTTTACAGTCAGTTTTGGTCCCCAGCACAACAAAAACATAAAAGAACTGGACCAAGTTCAGCAGAGGGCCCCTGAGCTATTAGGGCACTGCAGCCCTTGTCATTTAAGGAGGTGCTGAAGGAACTGGGCTTCATCAACTTGGAGAAGACATAGTCTCGGGGGGAGTCAACAGCAGCTCACCAGTGCCTATGAGGAGGTTAGCAAGAAGGCAGAGCCAGGATCTTCATAGTGTGTGTGGCAGGAGAACAAGAGACAACGAGTCTGAATTGAAATGAGAGATGTAGAATGGTTAAAAGGAAGGACTTTTTACCTGTGAGGACAGTCAGGCAGTGGAACAGGTTGCCCACAGGCAATGCAGCCTCCATCTCAGGAGGTTTGTAAGACCAAATGGGATAAAGCTCTTAGCAGCTGTCCTGGTTTCAGCTAGGGTAGAGTTAATTTCTTCTCAGTAGCTGTTGCAGCACTGTGTTTTGGATTCAGAATGAGAATGGTATTAACAACGCACTGATGATTTTTTTTTTTTTTTGCTAAGTTGTGTTTATCCTGAGTCAGGGGCTTTTTTCTTGTCTCATGCTCTGCCAGTGAGGAGGTACACAATGGAAACTGGGAGACAGTGTAGCTGGGACCGGTGACCCCGACTGACCAAAGGGATATTCCACACCACAGAACATCATGCCCAGTATATAAACTGAGGGGAATTACCTGGAAGAGGAGCCGATCCGGGTTCGGGAAGGGAGGTCTGGCATCAAACAGAGGGTGGTGAGCAATTGCATTGAGCATCACATACTTTTTCCCTTTTTATTATCATTCTTATTATCATTGTTTTGTGGAGGCAGTTGAACTAGGGGCCAGAGACGTCTTCCAACCTGGGTTGCCTGTATCCTAAGCAGAGTATTGCAAGTGCTCATTCAATCTGTAGATGGCAGCATAACTTAAAGCTGAAGTGGGAAAGCCTACTCATTTTTACTGAGCTAGAATTAATAATATTAATTGATTTCTGTTTGTGACATCAGTTTCTCAGATGATGCTAACAGCTGAGTATGGTAAATATCCCAAGCTTGAGAATTATAGGAATAGGAAAAATAGAAATAAAGCTCACATAATTTCAATGTTTGTGTAAAACTGTGCAGCAAGGAAGGATGCAGATAATTCCATGCCTTAAAAAAGATGATTACTCTGCAAGTCTGTATCAGTAATTCAAAATTTGATCCTTAGCTTTTATATGAGGAAATAGACTGTCATGCAAACAATAGCTACAGAGCCACTGCAGGTGTCTTACAATGCAGGTGTCTTACTCTATTACAGTGCTTACTCCGCACCTCAAGTTTATGGTATACAGGCAAAATGATGGAAAAATCCATTTCTCTGCCATGACCCAACTGAGAAAGCTTTCTTCTGTATTTGCTTTTCAGTATCACCTTTTCTGTCTTCCACCTGCCCTTAAAAATCCCCCCCTTCTGGAAAATTATTTTTAACTCAAGTAATTTTGGTACAGCACAGTTCAAAAAGAGTTGTCCTGTCAGCACAGGCATGGTGAAGTGCTCCGGTGCAGACAGGAAGCTGCGTGCAGTTACAATGAGCAGAAGAAATAAAGCAGCACTGAAGATCTGTTTAAGGCGACTGTTGTGGTCATCGTCCATGTGGATTAAAAAAGCCTTGAAAACCATCTCATCACATACACGATTTGTATACAGAAGGTATTAAAAGTTGAGCACTGATTTGGAAAAATACAAAAGGACAGACTAAAAGGTCTTTGACTGAAAGGCACACTATTTCAAAATAAAGGATCAGAAGATGGTGTTAAAAGAGTTCCCTTATAACCATTTCAGGCTCATTTGTCAGTACTTCTATTGAACTCTTAAAAAAACCCTAATCTTCTTAAGCAAATCATTCTTTCAGCAACTTTAAGGTGAAAGAGCTAATTACGTGTGCCCATAGGTTAAATTCCTAGAGTACAAATGTTCTACCAGGGAGAAGTCAGGTTAGCTGTTAGGGTGTTTATGTGATAAACATCCTTCTTCCTGTATTTATTTGTAATTTATTCTCTTAATCCTAGCAGCTATTTTGCAGGATTGTGTACATGAACAGCTGAATTCAGAGAGTTTTTTATGAGTGCAATACTCAGCTTCCTAAGTATAATCTATATAAGCAAGACATCTGCACCCCTGCATTTAGAAAAGATTACCATCGTGCACTGATCTGAATTTAAGGAAAAGATTCATGTGTTAGTCATCTCTCATTTTACTAAGGTCTTCTATTGCTACCATCCTTTTCTGATAATCCTTAAAGCAATTTGCTGGTACTAATGAAGAGGAGTTCCTGATTCTGTTCCTAACAAAAGGGGTTTTAAGTTCAGTAACCAGTTGATTTTTTTTCAGCACAAATGATAGCTAATTGGGCATTTGAATGGGAGAAATGCAAATGTTCTTAATCTGTGAAATCCTGTTACTTTTAATTCCCTACAAATTTGACAACTAGTATGATCCTCAATAAGAATGTACAAATTTTCAGATCTTTCAGAAGGAGATGGCTTAAAATTACATTCCTATCATGAAGGCAGTTCAGAAGCCAGGTAGATATGTGATTATTCGCCCAGCTCACTCATTAAAACTCCATTAACTGCTCTCCTAGTGCCAGTTCCTGTCAGCTGGTGATTTGACCTCCTACGCCCTGCTGAGGAGCACAAACCTCCTTTCCTTTCTCTTGCAGGACTTCTGCCCGTAATAGGTACTCAAGGGAACAAGCTGAGAAACTGTTAACACTTTCCTTTCTTTCAGTCTGATGTCATGCCTTGCAATATATTGGTTCAGATCTAGATTCCTTCTGGAGGAAATAAAACCAGAAGGTGAGCTCTAGCTGCAGGCCAAGCATATTCATGTCCAGATGGAGAAATGGGGTCTGAGTGAGAGCTTGGTCATTTGGAGAGTCTCAAATTCTGTGCATGGGTATGTTGTGTTGAGGAGCCTAGACAACATTTAGTCCAGAGTAAAACCACTGAACCAAATGTTGTGTAAGCACAGGCGTTTCAGGGCTCCAATATGTTCATCTGTTTCTGTCACACCAAAAACCTTTCTCATGTAGACATCGTCTGGGAATGTTGTGTTTGCAAGGAAAGCAGAATCAATGAAGTCATACGTTCACACCGTCTGAAGCTACTTTATTCTGCTTAGCAGAAGTCAGTCTTCTATATTACAGCCGTTTAAATATGTTTTCAGCTTATATAAAAGTGCTTCTTCCTGCTTAGAACAGTAAGGTTTTTAATTAGCTTTAGAAACAACTGATTTAAAAAATTGATTCTGTCTTCCAGAATGTTCCTGCACTTAAAAAGCATGGGCTCCCTCTCCCACACCCAGGAAAAGGCACTTGTCTTTTTACCTTCACATCTCTACTGAATTTCATAAGATCTGTGTTGAGCTCATAAGCAAAGTTTCAGAACTCTGCATACAGAGAACTCTAATAACATGTGTCCAAACCATTCACTTGTGAAAGCACAACAGGAATCATTTCGTGATTTTGTATTGATGTTATGTAGAAACAAACACATAGAGTGAAACTAGATTTGGATTTAGTGCTCTACAACAGCAATGTTTTGGGTCAAGGCTCAGTCTTGTACCTTAGCCTGTCTCCAGTGATTCCTTTAAGTGGACATGTAGGAAAGGTCAAAGCTATGTATGATATTTATCATCTAACTATTGTCAGTTCAGGTGATTTTCTGATCCAGGGCAGTGTTATTTAATAACTCCTAATGCATTTCTTTCCCAAGTATTTTTTTTCTTCCCTTGACTATGTTCAACCTCTTCCCGGGGTTGCATGTTTACTACTTATTGTATTAAGATCTACTTTTTTGTTTTTAAAACTGCTTCCTTCTGACTTCATTTGATCATCCTTGGCTCCTACATTTCAATTCAAGGGATAGTAAGGAGTTCATCCCTATCCATCCCCTTGGTATCCAGCCATATGTATATGGATACATATGGATATGCTTCCCAAATGTATCTCCTAAATGAGGTGCTTAGCACAACTGCGCAGCTGTGCAGTCTCTGCTCCTATGGAGGCTATTCCATACTTACAGTGTTTGTTGTCCTTTTGTTAGCTTTTACTTGTTTTTAATATACCCTTTTGGAGATCTGGAGTGATCTGGAACTGGACATAGTTAAGGATGTATTTTATTTAATCCTAATTTTGCTCCTAAAGGTCTGATAAAACATGCCAAAACACATGAAATTGCTCCTTGGAGCAATATGCACACCTTCCATCCACCCTCAGCACAGGTTAAAATGATTGGGGAAGGTAACACTTAACTTCACCCTAACCTGGCAGTGGATCCATCAGATGCTGCATTAAGCCAGGCACTTTTGGTTTTTGGTTTTTATCCCACTTCCTGGGATACATAGCTCTGATGACAGCTATCCCACAAAGGCAGCTAAAAAAGCATGGGGTTTTTTTCCTGTGGGAAAGGAGTTTCAGGAAGGAGACAAGGAGTCTTTCTTCTAGGAGTCAGAATGTGCTTCAGATTCTGCACTGAATTTCTCTGGGCCCTGAGGGCACCTGCAACCCTCATTAGTCCTGACACTCCTTGTGCCAGATTCCCCCTCTTCTGCCCATGCTGTTCTGCCTGCTGCCTGGGGTTGGGCCTGGCCCAGTGCCCCCTGGCCACCCTGTAGGTGTCTGGGGCAGTGGAACAGGCTCTGGCCATGGCATGGCTGCCTGACGGACAAGAGAGTTTCTCCTTCAAACTCAAGTTTTAACATGCATCATTTATGATACACACTGCAACCAGACCATATAATTAATCCCAACACTTCCTTTTTAAGCCACTTTCTTTTACACCTTGAAAATGATGCTTTTTAGCTAAATGATTGACAAATTATTAAACTGTGTTACTTTAAAAATCCTGAAAAACTACAGGGCAGAGTTCACCATCTCACTCTGTCCATAAGCCCTAAATCTTGGCTAGACACCTGATACAGATAGTACTTATCTCCTACCAGCATGTCCAAGGCAAAGAGTAGTTTTCTGTTTCACAACATTTTCACATAAACACACACTCAGACATTTTAGTATTGCCTTAAGCAGCCCATCAGTTGCTTATTATCCCAGAATGATGTATGATATAATGTTACTGTGAATGAACTCTTGTCTATTTGGTTTTCCAAAGGGGAAAAAACCAATATACTCCATCAAATTATAAAGCCCTCTTAAAGATCAAGAGTCCTCTACCTCTCCTTTACTCAGAGAGCTTCTCACAGCAAAGCTAGGGAAGTACCTCTTGGGATGAGTAGAGCAAAAGAAAATTTTCTGGATAAAAAGAAACCTTTGGGCTGGATGCTTTCAACAACTGTTTTAAGAGAAGTGTGAAGGAGAGATGATTTTGGAGGATGGGATGACTGCTATATGAGAAGGGGTTATTGATAAGATTGATACTCTGTGGAGTGGTGTTGGGAAAGGCAGGAACAGAGAGAGAGAGATGATCTGAGAAGGAAACAGTGCTTGTAAAAAGAATGATATTGGGAAATGAATAATACAGGAGGAGAAAGTCAGTGAGAGATAAGAAACTGTATCTATGTAAATTGTTATCACTCCATTTCACTCAATATTTCTCAGCATATTTTCAGTGTACAGTTCAGAGTATGACTTGTACTTCCCCACTACTGCATTCGCTTGAAAGAAGGAAACCAGTCAGTTTCTGAAATAGCAGTTCTCTTAAAAGCTGTGTGGAGATTCTTGTCAGCCTGACTGGCAGGAGCCAGCTGAGATACTTCAGGGAATATATAGTACAGTGGGGTGTGGGCTCTCAAGGACCATGCTGATTAAAGGGCAATTTAAAATAAAAGACAGTCTAACGGAGAACAAGCATGATTTGGGTCTATCTCACAGCAGACTCAGTGTGATTATAGTATTCAAACATTTTGTTTCATGCTACTTGTTTTCAAAAGAAGCCAAAGATTGTGTTCTGCTGTTAATTTATAGCTGCCTTTTTAGTATTTTTAATCAGTAAATAGGAGAAAAACATTATATATCAACCTTCCCCCTTCTCTCCACATATGCATGTTTATGTTATTTTACTCTTTTATTTTACTCTGACTTCTTAATTTCACCTTTTATTTGAAGCCATTCCTCCCTGTGATGCTGAGAACCATCCTATGCAGCAAATAACTTGTGCCCCACTAAGCCAGAACTGTGACCTTTTAATGTTAACCATTCCAGTCTGAGGACCTGCCATGGTCCTTCAGTGCCCATCCCTGCCCTGGGGGCTGCCATTCAGCTTTTTGTAGCCTTACTGGCATTTCTTTCCCATCTTGCTGGTAGAGAAGGAGCTGTGTGAAGTAAAACTACAGGACAGAGGTTCAGTTTCACTGTAGGGACATAGGTTCAGAAGGCCACTGCCTCATTTTTTGATTGAGCTCAGCCCTTCAACGCTTGAGAGCTCTCCAATACGGGCTCAAGAGTGTCAGACAGCAAGAAGAGACCCAGTCGTGCCCAGAGCTTGTCCTGCTTGAATTTACCCAACAAAGACCTTAGCAAACAGAAGAAAAATAGGCTTGCAGAAGGCTGGTATATTGTCTTTGGCAAAGCAGCTGGCCTACAGCTGATACTTTTTCTCTGAGGACCTTTTTGATGCTGAATCTGTTCAGGAACTGTGAAGTGATTTGTTATCTTCAAAGGACAGGTTTGTCTTTAGTGCTTTCAAGGCTTAGTTGAGCAAACAGATGAAGTGCTATTCCTAAAATGCAGTAAAATGTGGTGGTCTGTTCAGAATCTAAAAAATTCTAATGAATTGAAAAATGAGAATCAGGTGAATGTGAAAACTTTTCATCCTCGAAAACTTCTCCCTCCTGCCCCATATATTAAAGCAATGCAGATGTAGAAGGTAAATGCCTTACTGTGTGGTACAACTATGTTTTATGCTGTGGTCTCTTAAGCTAACATCAGGAAATAATTGTAAAAATACTATATCAAAGGTCTTTGCTTTGTCACATGCAGTGTTTGCTTTTTAACATCATTTTCTTCCAATTTTATAATGCTGAGAAACAATACGTGAAAAGAAATGATTAGCATTTCTACTGTCACATCTTCAGCTGTCACTGGTATTTACTGGTCTCTTCTATGCTCTTCACTGTAAATATATGAGCAATTTTCTGTGCCTTGTAACACTCCTGTTTTCAGACAGAAATTTGTGCAGGTAGAACAATTCATAATTCAGTTTATTATCAGCATAATTGTCCATCCAAGGTAAGAACATCACAAGAAATTTGATTCCAGGATTTAGATTGCTTTTAGGCATTAGGAGATTTCCAGCCTGTCAAATTTTTAACAATTGAGTAAAGCATAAAATAGCATATTGTGCTGGAGTTCTTGTTGAAAGACCATCATGTGGCTATGAAGGAATGTTGAGGTAAAATCAGAGCCAGACAGACAAATTCATGAAAAGTATGTGTGTGGGAAGGGCATTTGATTTTACATGCCACGGAGTCTAACCACAAAGGTTATCAGAGAGACCTGTGTAGGCACAAAGTGCACTGGAACAAGGTGTTGAGTCAAAAGAATTGCTACTTTCCATCGATACACATATGGAGGAGAAACTGTGAAGATTGTGTCGCATTCCTGGTGCTCTGTGTTTTAAAAAGCACACTGGCACATGCTTGCTATAAAATAATTCGATCTGCATTCCTTATTCCTAGAACATCAGATTGATACAATTCATACAAATCAGATCCCAGTAGGGGCTGCACATACAGGCACACATATGCATGCACACTTCAGAGGATCTCTCTGACCTATCTCTGGTTACCCAAAACATCTGAGGCAGAAGGACTTTAACAGGACTCTTTGTTAGCTCTTCATGGCAAGATCTCTGCATTGGATCCCTACATTCCTGTGGAGCTGCTTATCTCAGCTACAGACAGATCATTCTACTGGAGTGTAACAATTTGCATGACAGTACTAATAGGAATCAGAATGTGGGCATAATTTACTGCTATTTTTTTCCTTTTAATGGCTTAATTATCTGTTTAAAAAAAGAGTCATACAGAGTTGAAATAAAAACAAATCTGTATTAATAGACTCTTAAAATGAATATGCTTCTTTTCAGGTTCACAATTAGTACATGATACAACTTTATTCCATAGATGTTTCTTTTGTATATCTAAGTAAGCACAATAGACTAAACAGAATTTACTAGATTTATTAGATAATTCTGGGACATTTTAGTGGGAGATGTGCAAAAGACTATCTTAAGGGGTTTTAGATATGATATAATTTAATGGATAAAGAGTGAGTTTCCAGGGAAAAGCCCTAGTAGGAATAGCAATAGACAAAATAGTGAATAATTCCCTTTAAAAGCTGAGGCATTCCTGATATTTCAGAACTGCTCCTGAAAATCAGGCCTGCCTGAAAGCTGTACATGAAGCTGACTGCAGAGACCTCCCAAAGGAAAAGAAGGCTTGCATGTTCTAGATGCTTTAGAGTAGAGCCAAGCTCTCTTTTACCCACTTCATGAGGCTCAGGATATTCTGAGCCAAGCACACTTACAGCCCCTTCCACCAGCAGATACCCTGAGGCTGGCTTTTTCTAAGCAGTTTTAATGTTCTCAGCCAAGCTGCAACAGAATCCACAGTAAATAATGTGGGCAGTCCAGGCGTGGCTTTCCCAGCCTTCAGCCTGCTCTTAATCCTGCTATGCATGTAGAGAGGTTATGTGTGGACATAATTTGCAATTCCACATTAAAGAATTTTTAGGGTCTGTGCCTGCTTTTCTTAAAACCCTAGGAAATTGCTTGCTAGAAAGTGCATAAAAGGATATTATGGTAGCAAGAAGAAAGATACTGAAACTGAGATTCCCAGTGCAACCTCAATTCAATCTTCTTCTGTGTTGCTGTTATTATACAGCCCTTTATTAATTATTTTCCCACAGGAAATGTGAAGGATGGATAGAGTTCTGAGGAAGACTAAGAATTGTGTAGTGAAAGAGGCTTTGTGTTGTGATCTGTTCTTATGATGGAGGGATCCATAGAGAAAGGAAAAATGGTCTTTTGTTTCAGACAGTTGAATACAGAATTGTAAAATGTGGAATTGCAGCAGCTGAGTTCTGTGGGACTAGATTCTGTGCTTGCCTCCAGTATAAAATTCCTGTGTAGCATTTGTCAAGGCATTTACCCACAGATTTTTACAAATATGTAAATCACTTTTAAGGAAAGCTTTTTTGAGACCATATCTTCTGCAAAGTGTGAGCCATGAACTGAAATTAAAGGTAACAAAACCCTGAATTTTCTTTTTTTGAAAATTCAATGCTAAGGATCAGATTTTTTGCCTAAATTGAATGGAGAATGTTTTCTTTAATTTCTCCCCCNTCTAAAGTGTTTGAGAAATAATTATTTACTGTTTGTGAGGCACGTATGGTACTATAATAGAATGAAATGGTCATAAGGAAATCAAAACATCTCTTCAGAGCAGGGTTTTAACTCTAGTGTGGAGCCGAGAGCTGTGCACTGAATGCTAAACGTCAAAAGATGCTTTCCACAGCTGCCTGTTAATGGCTGTTCTATCCCTTGGGTGAGACTGACTCATAGGAACAGCGTGTGTAACAGTATTATTAAAGTTATTTCCTAGCACATTGTCACAATGGCATTTGGTGGCATTTTCTAACTCTGAATGCTTGACCTTGAGAGAGATTTCTGATGCATCTTCTGAATGAGCACTGATAGTCACAGTACCTTAACTTATAAATAAAATATCCTGAGGCATCTAAACAGTGCAACTCTTTTGCATATATGATCTCTTTTCAGGAGTAGCCCTAAAAGAGTAATTTGTTTTGATTAAACAAGCATTTTTTACACAGAAATAGTCTGAGAACCTGATCTAATCACCACTGATGTCAGCGTTAAGTATCACATTTGTTCACAAAAGGTGATGGAGCTGACTGTTATGATGTGGCCCTCAGGTCACAGTTTAATTTGTCTGAATGTATATAGTAATTATCTCAGAGAAAGAAACATGCAGTCATAAGATGGTAGCATTCATTTGCTGCCAATCTGAGCACAAAATCCAACAAATACACTGAAATTTCTGTATTTTTCCATTGTTCTATAGTTTTATAGCCACCTGCAATATCTGTTTAGATGTTCTTTAAATTGTGAGAGATAATTGAATGAAAGTGACAGAAGCAATGGGAGCTAAATGCAGAGTTCTGAAGGTAGAAACACTCTGCCCTTGCCCTTTTGATCCAAACTCTGTCACTGTCAAGCAGAAAGTGATTCAAGAGAATAAGAACTCCTGATTTAACTAAATTAAAAGATAAAATTAAACAGCAGGTGAGGAAACCTCCATCATGGAAACAATGCCATCCCTTGTATGTACACTACAGCTGTCTAAATCTCCAGATGAAGGTATTAACTCAGATCAAAGATATTTGTACAAATGTAAAGGGAAGGCCAAACTTCAGAGTAATAAAGCAGGTAACTATAGGCATTGACAGCACAATGGTTTGCATTTAAATCAGCAATAGCTCTGGTATCCTGTTTCTGGGGGCTGTAGCACCTTTCTTTCAAAAGGATTTTCTGCAATATCCAGAAAGGAATCGTTTCAAGTGGTTGAACCCCTGGAAGGCTGACATAAGGGTGCAGGACCCAGCCTGCAGCAGGGTGTCAGGTTGCCCTGATGTAGCCTTCTTTGAAACCCATCCTGTTCTGTGAGAAACACAAAGGATGTACGGCAGGCTTTGTATTGGGACTTAGCAGATGCATGTTCCTGAGCATTACTGCTGTGAACTTTGGCAGCTCTCCTAAATATCTCTCAGTGCCCAGTATTTAATCTTTTAGCACCTGTGTTTCCTTCTCCTGTGTTTTGGAGGTAAGCCTCCAAAAAAAAAAAAAAAAAAAAAAAAGAGACCCTATTCTTTCTTCACAATGAGGAAAAGATGGGGTATAGAATCAGCATGACACTTCAGTCCATTTAGCGTTAAGAACTGCTCAAGCCACAAACTCCCTGATTTGCATAAGGTGGTCATTTTGAAGAGGAAAGTCAAACTAACAGTAGCTGCCAGTGAAAAGAAAGATAAAGGAGAGAAAAGGCAGACAAAATATTGAATACCAGCCTGATGGTCAATGAACATGTTGTCAGTTCTCTGGTTTGAGTGCCGCTAGATCTGCAGATAACACTGCAACTTTTTGAAGGAGAAGGAAATCATGGCCGACTGAGCAAGCCCCTGATTCAAAAGTGAATGATGCAGTAAACTGTGCATCTTCATGTAGGTGACTCAGAAGATAAAGATTGACTGGTGCTTGACAATTTACTTTGTTAATGCAAAGTATTTCTTATGTGATGGATAGCCTTGAATTCATTTGATAATAAATCAATACTATTTTCAATTTTTTAATTATTAAGATTAATACAGATGACAGTGGGCAGTGTGGGACTGCACAACACAGAGAAGTTGTGCCTGAGTGAGCCCTTGTAGCACCATATGCCCTGCCTGAGGACAATCAAATACCTCAAAATGAGGTTCATGGAATGTAAAACTAGAGGTGTTTTGAAGATCCATGTCCTTTGGTACTTTGGTACTTGATTTGAGGCTGTAAGGTGACATGTGCTGGGCTGGCATTTGTTGTCTATACTCTGTATAACTTCTTCCATCATGGTTTCTACATGATTTCTTTAAAACTCATAGATCAGCCATTCCTTTCCTTAACACACTTCCAGAAGACAAAGAACTGGCCTGATATATTTGTCCTCAACTTGAGAGCATTCACTTCCAGAATTCCCTTCTCCTAATTACTATGGGGTGGATTTATCCTCTATTTCTTTGTGAAACAGTGCCACTCTGCTAACAAGGAATTTGCAATTCATTGTAGTAATAGATGGCAGCAAGAGTGAGCCAGTTTTGTAGATGGATGACAAGATATTCCTCTGGAAGAGGATACCTGCTAAAAAGCAAGCTTATGAATTTCACTCAGGGATTATTTAAATACAAACAAAATTTATTCTCTTATGGACAGTGTGGGAAATGAAGCAAGGGGATGGGAACTAGCAGACTAAGGGCAGGTCACTGGTTTGATGGCTTGGTTAGCTGCAGTGATGGGAATGGACTGGTTTATCATCCAAGAGGATTAAAAAGAGACAAAATAATGCAAAAGAAAATGTAGAAAGTAAACTTAGGAATAAAAAATAAATCATCGTCTGGTCAGAAAGATGTTAGAAGTCAGAAAGATGTTAGAAGTCAGTTTTCTTTGGCATTTACTTAATGTGAACCCATTACTTTGTGGAGGGAGTAGGCGTAGGTTAAAGGCTAGTAAGTTCTATTCCCATGTAAACTTAAAAGCAAGATAATAGAAATCACATATTAAAATTTTTTTACTAGCATAAAGCCCTTCTTAATTTTATGACAATGGCCATGGTGTTGCATTGTTGGAAGAATTATTCTTTCTAAATATTTGGCTTCCAGTGCCTGGCAGTCCAATACCAGGGCATCAGGGCACACTTCAGCCTGGCTAAGCCCAAAACAAAGACACACTTCAACAGAAGCTCTTTTGACCCTGTCTTCCTGCCAGTGCTGCAGTAGGTAGTTGATAAAAGGTCTGGCTTCGTAGCTAAACTCAGCCTTTGGCTTTGGCTTTGGTATCACCATGATCCAGACAACATGTTTGAGAAACTCTTAGGAAGTTGTCCCAGCATCCATCAAGGAAATGTGTATTAACTCAGCAGTCTGAAAACTTGAGCACAACAAAGATGATTATGCCCTCTTATGTCTGAATTTGAATTCTAGGATCTGGCTCTGAAAGACTACATTTGCATCTGAGGTTTTGCACTGTAAAGTACAAAGGTTCCTAGAGAAGACACTCAAACCAGAAATGGCAGTAAAAATGTATGGTAGGAATACGTAGAAAAAGACTGATACTGCTGAAATGACAAATAGATAGAGGGATATTACTCTGCTGCTGAGGACATGGAATGAGATTTCTAGATTGCAAGATATAGCAAGTATGTACTTCAAACAACCACCCACAGAGCTGCAATGTTTGTGCAGAACGTGACCTGCTTGTGAGGCAATTTCTTGTAACAGTTTTGGATTTAATTAGGAGTGCAAAGAACAGCTGAAAGATTCGCACACAGAAACTACTCCAGCAGAAATAGAATGGAAAATAAAAATAGGTTTATTTTAAAACCATGGAAATCTTGGAAAGATTAAAACTATGAGATAGCAGAGATCATGAGCAAATATTGCAGGCAGTGGCAAAGAAAAGGGATTTCTAAATCAGAAACTGGGGAAATGCATTCTAATTCTGCAGAACTGGAGAGAGTTTCAGTCAGTTTACCTTCGTGATGTCAAGATTAATATATTTTTTGTATCTATAAAACCTCATGGAAACTACCCATTTTGTTAGCTCAGATGCTATATGGTCTCCACCATTACAACAGATGTCTACACCGGGGCAGAGTGTTATGCTTGATCTTTATCTCTGATTGAGAGGATTGTTCTTAGCTTAAGTCTTGATTTGCTCTCATAGCAGTAATCTTAAAGTCACTGTGACTTAGACCATTTTTTTCCTCTCCAAAACCCTCCCTTTGAATGAATTTCCTCTCTCACAAACTTCAGAAAGTTGATTAAATATAATAATCCTTCTGTATCTCTTTCCTTACAGTTACCCTACATTATTTTTGTCCCATTATTTTTTCTTTTTATTGTCCTCAAATCCTTGGTCTGTAAATATCAGGGGATTAAGAATGCTGAAAGGAGAGAGTTTTATGCCCTCAGGAAATATTTTTTTATCTACTGCGAAAGCACACAATGGCCTACCTCACCAAAATGTGTGAAAGAAGACAATGAATTTTCAGAATATTTATATATTCCTATAGCATAAACTGTTCAGATTATATGTGTAATATCTTTTGAGAGACTATGAGGTTGTCCCTAATCAGCACTTCTAATTTGCAAAATCTTTTTTTTGTTACACAGAGGAGAAGGGCAAATATCTGGGAACATGATCAGCCTTGGATGCCAAAGCATGCCCTTAGCTCTTGCTGCAGGTATTTGCCTGCATCATACCTGTGATTGCTTTTCTCCTCCAGGCCTCCCACATGGGAACGTGCTCTATCTTCTTCCAGTTCTTCATGCTGCAGCAGGAATGTTGCACGAGATGTGCTGCCACATAGTTCAGTTGAGAAATACCCAACTGGCAGCAAAATGCTGAAAGATGCTGCCCATGTACCCATGCTGCCATAATCACTAAAAACTGGTGACATTTCCTCTTCCTAGGTAAGGTGAAGGAAAACAAGAAAAAAGGTCTTTTTTTTCTCAGACAGAATGACTTTGAGTGAATTTGCTGGAATTAGTTTTCTTTTACATGTAATGACTTTCCAATAAAATATTTTTTTTTTCTGCAGCTCTCTCTCTAAAATCTCAAGGATTTATTGCTCTTTGAAACTTTTCTCTGGGTTTCTAATTTTACTAAATAGGTATGGAAAGAAGATTATATCAGAAGAGAAATCAAAGTTCCAGAAACTGGCCATACAGATTTGTTGATAAAAATATTTCATAATTGTATCAGAAACCTTATGAAAATTTTCTTAAATGACCACTATTAATGCATTGATTTCTTCAATGACCAGCATACTAAAGATGCCAAAATCAGTGGAAGAATGTTTTCGGTCATTTTGATGATAAACAAAATTAGAACATCTATGTCTTCCCTACTGTGACTGATTATGTTAGTGACTGAAACAACAGTAAATATTCATGATGAAATGATATAAAATGATCTTATGGGAACTACATTTTCCGCTGTAATATAGTTCTTGCAAGACCACTTTTTAATACATTGTGTCTTTGGCATATTAAGCCTTAGAAGATCTATTGGTTCTATTAAATCAGTTTCTGAAGTGCCCCTAAAAGTTGTCTCCAATTTAGGGACAATGTCATCTAGAAATTTTGCATTTTTCTTAAACTCTGTTTAGAAAGACACTGAAAAAGATCTGACATGAGCAAAATACTTTTTAAAATCTGCCTTCTTTTCCATATGAGGCATTGGATGGTTAAAGATAATCACTCATCAATCATCTTTGCTTACTCAAAAGGTCAGGAGCATAATTCAACATACATTTAAGGCCAGGAGGAGTGACCAAGGCTCCACACTTGGCATCTAGAACATTCACAGGGCAGTGAAGGAGCTGTGAATTCTCTTCCTATTGCCAAGAACAATGTACAGCTTTAATTCACAAAAACACTGAAACCATGACAAATTAGACCCCAGGCTCATCTAACCCCATAGCCTACCTCCAAAAGTAATAGGTGCCCAAGAAGATTAGAAACAGGCTAGGAATGCAGTAGTAACTCCCCAGAATATTTTTCTGCCCTCCAACAGTTTGTGGGTCAGGATATCACTTGTCAAAGACACATTTTTCTGCATTTGCCTCAATTGAGATGTGTTTCCTTTGTTCACTTTCCCTGGAGAAGTTGGAGACTTATCAGCAGCAACATCTTGTGGCACCAAGTCCTCCAGCTCCACAGAGCTGTGAACAGTGTGAAGAATGAACTCCTTGTTTGCTGTGAGCCTCTCTCCTTCATTTGAAGCCTCATAGTTCTGACCTAGAAAAAGCAGCAAACAGTCATTCCCTATTAACCTTATCCAGGCCTCTTAAAGTTTTGTAGTCCACATCCATACCACTCCTTGGTCATATCCAGTCTGAAAGTTTTTGTCTGCTGAGTTGTTTCCCATAGGAAAGTTGTTCAAAAACTTTGAAGATCTTTGTTATTCTTCTATGACCTTTTCTTATTTCAGTCTAGTCTGAGCAGAGCTAATGGTCTTTGATTGGCTTTGATTCCTCAAGAAAACAAAAATTAGCTGTTGTTATTCACTGCAGATTTAAATATCTAAGAAGAAAGGAGTTCTACTCCCTTTTCCTGCCTTTCCATATAGGCTTTCAGCTTTCATTGTTGTTATAAAAAATAATTAGTTGCTTTCTAACCAGTAAAAAAAAGAAATCCAGTTGGTATTTACAACTGCTTCTCGGTTATCCATTCCAGAAGCTGTTGCCAATAATATAACATCATAATTTACTTTTATTATGTTTCAAGTTATATATTTTACTTTATTGCAATAGCATTTACTAATCAGAATTAAAATAATGCTAAAATCAGCAAAAAAAAATTACAGTAAAACAATATGCAATAGCAGAAAAAATTATTAAATCCTCATTTTTTTTCTGTATTTCAGCAGAAATGAAACTAATTTTTACAATGTCCTTCTTGAAAGGCTGTAACCCATAGTTTTTAAGATTCTGCAATAGGATGCCATATTATTTTTCTAATTCTTAAAAAATTGCCAGCTCCCCTTCCTGCTTCAAGCATCAGAGTCACCAGAGTGGTGTCTCTGGAGTGTCCATCAGGCTAAGGGCCAGGAAGACAGACAGCAGTGGGATGGGGGCACCACTTTGCAGGTTTTGGTGTCACTCTGCATTGCTCCTGAGAGAACCAAGGGCCCGACTCACCACCCTGAATTACACTCTGGGAAACAGGTGCTGAAACCCAGGGGTGGCAAAGTTAGCAGCTGAGTTTTCACACAGTTCAGCGCCCAGGTTCCTTTTTGGATCTAGCTCTTTGGTAGCATGTAGAGTGTAGGGTAACAGTTACCCCATTCATCCACAGAAGCTTTGATGTAGGTCTTGCATCCTGCTTAGCAAAGGATAGGGAGTGGGAGGCTGCCTGGCCTTAAAGGCTTTTGAACTATCTCCATGTTTAACTCTTTTTTTTTGTAAATGTTCCACAAACAAAAAAACACCAAACAAACAACCAAAAACCACAAGAACAAAACCCTCCCAAAAAACCAAAGAACCCCCAAAACATCTCTGTCTTAAAAAAAGAGGATAAATAATTGCGATTTTTTATTTCAACAAATGAAAAATACTGGAAATAAAAGAACAGACTCAGTTTTGAGTAATGTTAATGTTCTTTTCCTCTGCTACTGCCTTTAACTCTGATATATATCATGCCTCTGAGGAAAGGTGGTATTGCAGCTGCTGGTAGTAATTATTAGATAAAGGTTGCAATTGTGTGCTTACTTTCCTCCCCCCTCCCCAAAAGGGTCTGATTGTTAAAACATTCTCTGAAGAAGCTGTTTCAAGCTTTTCTGCTGTGCTAGACTTCATCTGTGGTGATTAGCAGCCTCTTTCCTTTGAAGATTTAGTGCAAGCAAACTATACTTCTGTGACCTTTCATTTATGTTCTGAACTCTGAAAATTCTTGCTTGGCACAAAAGAAGAAATGCACATGCCAGCCTGACAAAAGGAAAAGAGCTTTCTCAAACACAAAGATATAAATCAGGAAGCAATTCCTTATCCTTGCCTGTTTAGATACTCACTTTTTCTAGCCCAGGGAATATAATTTATCTTTAGAAGTAGCCATTCAGAGCTTGCCCTCACAGTTGAGCCTTGGGCATGACACATCAGAAATTTGTTTTCAGTTTATGGCCCTGATTTAGATGTGCTGTAGAGCCTTGTCAAGTGACCAGCGACAAGAGTAATCAGTCCTTACAGAGATCAAAAGATTGACTTTTAAATCTGAGTGAGTCACTATCAGGATGCTAATCTGAACTGGATGCTCTTTATAGGTACAGATTCATTTTCTTATTACAGAGGCAGTTAGAATAGATCAGATGAGTGGCCTTGTGACAGTACTTATTTATCTACAGCCTATATTCCCCATGGAGGGACTCCAAGGTGACAGGGTCCTACTTGGCATTGGACTCTTAAAAATAAGCCTTGGTGAAGACTACTTAAAATCTCCCGGGTGCTATCTGTAAAAATTATGATAATACCTTTCTATTCTTTGTTTGCTTTTTCTTTTCAAATAGGACAGTATTGGCAAAAAATGAATGTTTTATCGTGTGAATTTGTGGTGCCTGCCATGGTTGGAGGGTGGAGAGGAAACACAGATTCAGGCAGGATTCTTACTTCTCAAAAAATACAAATAATAAGCCATGGCCACAGACTTTAATGGAAATAACATTTTCGAATATGATGCACCACAAAGACATTTGTAGTATTGTTAAAGGGTACCGGGAAAGATCGCAATACTCCAGAAAACTATCCTTCTCACTGAGAATTTTACATACTGAAGCTTTGAGAACCATAAAAGTTCATCAGTAAAATCTGTGTCCCTTTGGTTTGCTGCAGTCAGAAAGTTGACCTGACACCAAATACATTACTGGAGAGTGGTTGCTGAAATTGGGTTTCTGATTTCCACAATGCAATTACTGAAAATGTAGGAGAATTCCTTGGCTGAAATGAGCTTACCTCTTGCCATACGTAATCCATGTCCAGCTCTCTGAAGATGCCCTACCACCTCTGGTGGGTAACCAAAGTTATTCAGTAATTATTTTCCTTTTGGAAGAGCTTTTTTTATGGCAAAATATTTACAAATATTTACTTTGCTTTTCTAAGGTCTTGTTCAAGTGCCATAAGATGATACATATATTGAATCCCTTTCTGGAATCCCTTTCTGGTGGTTTTTTACAGCTGTTAGTTGACAATTTTTCCCATTAACCTGCATAAGTCTTGTTTCCAATCTCCAGTGTTGGAATGAATTTAATTTTTCATAAGTATTTGTCAAAATAGTTTTATTTTCTATCCTCTCTGGTGGTTTATAAATATTGCACAACTGCTTGGTGATATGCCTGTTGCTATCTACATTTTTCCTTATGGAGAACCAGCGGAATACTATGGTTAATGCATTTTCTTTGACACTACTCATAAATGGATAAATCACATAAATTAATTCCATCTGACTGTCTCTCATCTAAGAGACAGCATAAGGCCTAACTCAAAATATTTCTAGGCAATTAAGAGAGTGAAGTTACTGAAGTTCAAACACTTCAGCTGTTTGCCTCCATTATAGAATTGAGTTTAACTGATTCAGGCCAGTCCTGGTAGAACTAGTGCATGAGAACATGCAGGGAGATTGGTGAGTGTGGTTTGATAGATAATATGCCTTCCTCTCAACAACAGACATTGTCCTTTCTTTCCTCAAACTTCACTCTCAAAAAATAAAATGCTGTGATAATTCTGGTCCAGTGGGAAATGCTTGCTCATGATGTTGCAGCCAATGCAGAAACAGTCATTTTGACAAAAGAAGAGCTCTGGGAAAAGAATTTCACCTGGTAAGATGGAAGAAGATTTTTTAAAAAGTGAAAAACAAAACCACAAGACAGAACTGGAGAAAGAGAGTATAGAGAAAAAAATTAACACTAACGTTCAGGAGTGCAGCAACAGAGAAAACAAAGGAACAAAGAGAATGAGCTAAAGGGAAAGCAGGACATAAAAATTAATGTGTAAATGTTTTGAAAGGCTTTTCAGAGGGAAGATGTGGAAAATAAAAATACGAATGAATAAAGGAGATTGAACCATGTGTTCTGAGGTATTTAGAGATCAGTTTCATGCAACATGATGAAAACCTTTTATTTATAACAGCACACTCTGCCAACACTTAAATAAGTCTGAGCTGATTCCATCAACATCTCTAGCTTTCCATTTAACAATCTTCAAATTAAAAAAAAATCGGAAAAGTCAGATGACTCCCCTGGAATCCCCTGGAATTCATGGGATATGGAGCCATATAAACTAAAAACAGAATTCAGCAAAGTAAGTTGAGTCAGTGCAAGTAATAATAGTTTTCTGTGCTTTTTTGGGATTAGTGTCATAAAGACATGAGGTTTGTTCAAACCTTACTTTGTGGTGTTACTTTCATCATCCTAAGAGGTGTATTTTTTAAAGAAATTGTAAAAATATGAAAAATAACCCCAATTTTGATGATTTCTTTTCATTATGTTTGTAAAAAAATCAAATATGCACTTAGTAGGTAAACATTTATGAATCAATTCTTACCCAGCTAGTTATATACAGTCATATTTGAAGATATAAGTTACTATTTTCTTCACATTTTTTAAAAATACTACTCATAAAAGATTTTCATGTGTGCTTTTCCCATGTTTTCCTTTTGGGATCAATAGTGCCCTGAGGGTTACTATGCTCAATTTGTCCATCTTGCTGGAGGTTGCTGCAGTCCTAGAGACCATCCCTCTGAAATGTGAACAAAGGCAACATTTGAGCATATCCTTTCTAATTGAAACAAAACAGTGAGAAAGAAAATTCCGGGCTCTGGGACTGGGGTGAGATGCTGGAGTGTAGAAGGAGTGTAAACTTCTCTTTATACTCTTTGATACACAGAACAGAGATAAATAAAGAGCAGCTATTGTCCAACAGATGTACTCTGAGCTAAGCCTCTATCAATCCAATCATCATTGCATTGATGAAGTGCGATAAAGGGATTGCCCCGAAAAAAGTGACATAAGTCACTTTTCCCAGCTCCCTAATAATTTCCTTCCTTGGTTTTCTTTTATTGTGGTGTCCCTATTATGAGATGCCAAAAGTTCAGAGGATTTGGCAGACTGCTGCTATCATGTGGCAGCCCCCTTGGTGCGCAGTAGATACGTTGTGGGTTTACATTGTGTATGTCCTTTCCACATGCTTGAATCAGAGGACTCTTTTCATCCCGTACAATGCTGAAACATTGCCACAAAACTGCAGCTGGAGCTGTAAAGAGCACCATCGGCTTGAAGGCCAGCCCTCAGAGCAACTTTGTTGGGCAGCAAGGCAACATTTTAAAAAGAAAGGAATCAAAAAAGGCAACAAGCATAGCAGGCTTTTTGGTTCCATTTATCAAAAGTGGAGTTTTCCCGTGGGGTTGCAGATTTCACTTACCAGTGGGCTTTAATATTTTGCCAATGGCAAGCACCTGAAATACCTCTGATGTGACTATTAAGAGTTCTATTCAGTATATGTCAGATTCTATTGCTGTAAGAGAAGATGAAATCGGCTGTTCTCCAGACCCTATTTGGAGGGATGATCTGGCTCCAGGAAAGTGACAAATCACATCCATTAACTGTAAGATCTTCAAGTGAGGGATCTTCCATCTTACAATACATCCATGGGGAAAAAAAAAGGAAACTAATAAAGGAGACCATTAGGAAAATGATGAAAAGCTATTCTTATATTTAGTAATAGAAGTACTTAAAAAGCTGAGGGCAGCAGGGTGTATGAATCCTTCTCTGACAGAGAACGTATTTATACTTTAAATGAGGTTGGTAGACAAATCCAGCTGTGGGCATGGGTAGATTCTTATTTATTCTATTATCATCTAGAGAACAAGATATTTTATGTCAGAATTAATTTCATGTATGACTGGAATCCTCTGTTTTAGTCTCAACAATTATTATGAGTTTAATCTTTCTTAAGATTAAAAATAAATCTGTTTGCAGCTTTCTTGTACTGAAAGAGGACTTTTGAAAAAGTGATTTTTACCTAAATTAAAGAGTTTCTTGTCCTTACCATGTCCTTACATCTCTTCAGTCTAGTTCTCATTGTACCTGAGTAAATTCAGTTTCAGATAGGCATGAAATCTATGAATGAGTTGGCTGTAGCACAGTTGGGCAATTGCGTTCTCGGAGTTTCTTTTTGTCTGGAAGAAACAGCGACTAAAGGCAGACGACAAACTTGAATACAGGCTGAAGGTGCACAAAGTCAGATTTTAAGGGGAAAACTGTAAATTAAAATACAATGCTATAATTTCTATAATACAAATTAATATTATGAGGTTAAAAATTATTTCTGAACACTCCCAGAGATCAAATAGACTCAGCAAAATTTTCAGTGTCAGGAGCAAGCATTTGACACTGACAAATATTTCTGCAACAGGAGTTATTATGTCAGATTTATTTTTGAGGTGCTCATGTCATAGAACTCAACTGTACCCCTGAAAATGTTCTATAAAGAAAATACCTGGATAGGTAAATACTGAACAGACTTAATTCCGCCTGATTTTTTTCTGAATCCTGTTTATGCTGAGGATACACAGAACTTACTGCTTTACAAACTATTAAAAAATATTCACTTTAAAATTCTGTCACTGCTAAAATATGGTCAAATTTTATGAGTAAATATTTCTCTTTTCCCTCTAAATAAAAATGAACTTAAGAGGCCATGAGTCTAATGTACTGATAGCCTTAAACTCTCTCTGAAGGTGAGGGAAGTGTTACATTGAAGGAGTGGAATCAGAATAGCTGAATATAAGCTCTGGAAGGACAGTCTAAGAAGATGATGTGGTGGCCTTTAGCCTTCATTAAACTAGTGTTGTCCTTGACAGAGTCATGACTGAGGTCAGAGTCTGACCTGCAGACTAAGACAAATAACGTCTCTCATGGTGGGAGCTGCTTGGCTAGAGGGAAGTTGTCAACACTGGCAATAAAAGGCAAAAGGCCAAGCAAAAAAGTAGTTGCCAGGATTAAAAAGATTTAAGAAAGGTCTCGAACAGCCCATGGGGTAGAGAGAAGTCAAGACAAAGCCAAACTGTGCCCCAGTGTTTCCTCCTTTATAATGGGGTTCTAGAGCCTGACTAAAGGTGTGCCTGAAGACACTGGACCTGAAACACTTATTTTCACACAATAGGAGAGGATCCTACCCAAGAAAGAAAACTCTATGGGCTTTCATTCGTTCTCCTCAGTTACCATAATAGAGATTCAATGGATGATGTGACCCTTCTTCTCCTCACACCTAGAAGAACCTTATGTTTGCGGTAGAAATATAAGTGAAAGTGGAATTTCTTCTTCCTCTTCCTAGAGAGGTTTGTAGAGTAGCTTCCAAGCTGATGAATGAAATGCAGATTGCTATTCACAGAAAAGCTGAAGAACACCAGGGTATCACCTGCAGAATACAGAATGCCATAAAAAATGCTGAAGGAGGTCTGGAGGGGCTTTTCAAAGTGATCATGTTTTATTTTTCTTCTGCTTTCGGAAAAGAAGGAGCTTAAAACTCTAGGCTTCTCCATCTCCTCCCTTCAAGTCACTCTGAGACTCCCAGTCTTGTGGTTAACCTGGACACTCTGTAGGTAGGGAGGTCCAGGATGGTAGGATGGCCAAAACCAGTATGGTGTATTTAACAATTATGGATTATGCTGTAAAAAAATAGAAAAATTAATTAAAATACAATGGAGGCTTAAGGAGACCAGTGGGAACTATGAGTGCCTGACCCAAAATGCTCCTTACCTTGGCCCAAATCACCAACAGAACAGCACAATTTATATTTTCAGCCACTAACAGGTGCCAGTTCACCTTAAGAGTAAAGTTAAACATAGAGACAAAAAAAAAAAAAAATACCTCACCTTAGGAGTAAAGTTAAACATAGAGAACTGCATTATGAAAGTTAAGAAAAAGATTTCAAAATGATAGAACTGTTTGCTCTGTGAAGTGCACTGTAACAGATAAATAGGAGAATATCTATCTGAGTACCTATCCAAGCCCTTCAAAGACCCCATAATAAAGAGCCAGCCTAAACAATTTCCAGAAATTGAAATTCCCTTGTATCTGACTTGCCATCTGACTCTACAGAAGTTCAGCCAGAACAAAAGTAGATTCTGATGTTTATATTGCATGGTGTCTCTTTGAGTTCACTATGAATTAGTTCTCATTTTTTACTTTCAGTGCAAGCTTAGATGGTAATGCGAAACATATTGAGGGTAAAACCTGCATGAATTGAACAAGCATAGAGGCTATCTAGAAGCTTGGAGGCCAGAATTAAAATCATTTTCAGTACATCATATATAATTTCCTTGATTTATTCGGACTCCATTATTGTTATTGTTGGTATTACTTATTTGAAAGGTTAACTGTGTGCTTGCTATTGCAGAAAATATAAATTGAATATTAGTGAGAGATGTGATGCTGATAATGCACTTCCTAATTATTTCCTAATGTCATGTTTCGGTATTTGAAACAGTCATTATTTTTATGTCTTTGGAAAGGGCATACCTCCGCAATACTATAGATAGTGAACTGATGTTGTGTTTTGCTGGCAATAACCACCAAATTTTCCAAGGATGCTCTCTGGTAATTGCAGCATTGTGTATTCTGGCATCTCATTCACTAGGCTACTCTTTTTCAAGTGCCAAATTACAGCAATGTGGAGGCAAAATCACCTGTTTGCTAATAATCATCACTAATCACCTATTTATAGAAACATTAACAGAGAATTAATTGGAAATAGGAATTTTCTGGACCTGAATGGTAGAAGGAAGGGTCTAGAGTCTCGTGTGCTGGAATAAGGGAGTTTGGGAACAAACTGTGTCAGACAGAACCAGTAGTTGAGGATGAAATAAAGGAGATGACGGAGAGAGAGAAGGACTGGAGGAGGAATTTCTCAGGGCAAAGCAGGAAGGAAGATAGTTGGAATAGTAGGAAATGACTGAGAGTCTTGGTATTGTTCTTCAGTCAGCCCTTCAACAAGATGGTCCCAACAAAGCCGCTCCTGAAGATCACCAAGAGGTGGGCACAGGAGATTTCCAATCAAACAAAATCTCCCTCAAACTGTTGATCTGGAAGGTGGCTATAGGTCACAAGTGTGTTCCAGAGTGATCCCCAGGATGTATCCTTCTTGTTCATTTTGTGTCAAAATCCAGTCTGATCCCTTTCAATTCACCAGGACATTTCTGCCTTCAGGTTTTGAAGACATAGTGAAAACAGCAATTGCTTTGGCTTTGTTTCTTCAGGCACTGTCGGTCACAGAAATATCCAAAAGGAGACCATTTTATTTTGTGATCTTGTCAGAGCTGCATCCTTAGGTCCACACACCCTCCTCTTCACAGCTGGCCATATTGCCCTTCTAGGAGTGGGGAGCTTGTGTAGTGTGGCCACCAAATGCGCATAGAGCACAACATATGCAAAGCCATGTAATTCCTCAGTGTAACCTCCCCTCAAAAAATGTAATAATCTGTGTACCAATAAATATTTTAGGTCAAATCCTGGCCTTGATGAAAAGACAAAATCCCTGGTGAATTCATGAAAACAGAATTTTTCATCCTTGTGTTCTCTTATGGGTGCATTATATAAGGAGAATTAATTAACTGCCATAGAGTTCAGAGTAGGTCTTAGTGTGATTCGAGTTAAAATTATTAAAAGAAAGAGAAAGGAATTCTTCTTTTTTTTTTTTTCTTACATTTTTAACCAATCTGGCAATTTAATAAGCCAGATCATTTTGATTTATGAAAACAATCTGTTTTAAATAACAGCTCATCTGATTTTTTAATAATAAATGGGGTAATTTACCATCTGAAGACACTCAAAATACACTGCAAAGTCTGTCAAATGGAATGACCCAAACCTCCAGAAGTCTGGAAAATGGTGTTAGCATGCAAAGTTGTGTTTGTGAAAGTATTCTTTCATACTTGCCTGGAGTTTTAGTATATGTAATAGTCATCCATGGAACAATAAAGAGTTCAGTTAAGAATTTGTGTTAAATTGAAACAGTGTGTATATATAAAACTTGCTCACTCATTCACTAAGAAATACAATCATCCGCTTTCAAAAACTTGCATTTAGTCATACTTGGAGTTTAAAGTTTGGAAATTGTTCCAGGTGTCTATCTGCAATGCCATCCTTTGCTAAGTTTGACTCCGGTTCATTGTAGCAGATCTGCTCAGGGTGAAGAACTGATTGACACTGATTTACCTACAGTAAACATGAAGCAAGGGGGTGCTGAATGTGAACAGCTTTGAGCAGAATTGGATTTGAAAACTGACTAGGGTATGGAAACGTATGGAAACTTGTTACTGTGTGCAGCATATTTTGCCATTTCGTTGTAGTCAGCTGTACATCCTTTTTCACTTTTCTTTGAAAGACTTGGTAAAAAATACAAATAAAGAAGACTATCTCTGGTTAAAAAAATAAGGCCTTGAAACAGAATAATTAAAAGACACCCGAGAACATAACAGAGTAAAAAGGAAAGCTGTCAATGTAGATCAAACGTTGCATTTTGCCTCATGTAAAAGATCTGTGTCCTGTTCAGTGAGAGCTGCTGTCTTTCAAGTTACAGCCCGCTGTTATCCTATCCCTCACACAGGTTTTGGTTCATTACCAAACCCTTCAGACACAGGCAAACATTAATAATACATAATGTCTTGCTATCAATAGCACTTGCTAGCTTGCTATCTCACTGACTCTGGCCTTTAATGATATTTACATATACTTCTCCACAGTATGTAAGTGAATATCAAACCACTGAGACAAGTTAATACTTGAAGAAGAGCTGTACATCTGACTTGCAAGAGACAATCAATTGCTTCTGCCATACCATCATCTCCCATGCTTTAAAATCTGTTTCAGAAGGGTTGTTTCTTCCACTAAAATGCAGTAGTAACGCTGACAGCAAGAAACAGGAATTCTGGTGATATCCTCTTGGCTCGCCTCTCTATCTTTTGATAACAATTAAGTCTTGCAGTAGAAGCATAAATAGTATTTGTCACTTTCTTTGCATATGCTGTTAGAGCTGAATAATTTCAGACAAGAACAGAAGATAATCTAAATCTGTCAGAGGAATGAAAGTCTGAGCTGTCAAAACTGAATGACGTGACAGCTGTGAAGTTCAGTAAGCACCATGAAAATAAATTGTTCCCAGGGAGTACTAAGTACTGTTTCCAGAAATTACTGTTAGACTACACCAACATACTAATCTAAGTTCCTTTACTTCAGCAATAAAAGGAGACTCTAGAATAAATCAAAATAATACTAGCAGAACTGAAACTGATGTCACCAGAAGCAGAGCTGCCTGCATTTCTTAGAAACTGCAGAGATTAGTGAAAGCTGGGGATAAGGACAATTTCTTGGAAATGGCAATAGTAAAGACAGCTACAGCCAAGAGTCAGTAGATTTGGTAACCTATCAGAAAAGGGACTCTGCTCTGTCCCCTGATTTTCTTTGCAAACTGGATTGCAGTGTAATGGATCAAAGTCTCTGTTGCACTGTAGCTTCACTCAACCAGAAACATGAAGGGCACTTCTGTGCCAGTACAAGTCCCAACTACTGCAGAGCCAAGAGCTGTTCTAAAGCCTGACAACTTCCAAAAGCTTTTCAGGAGCAAGGCTGGCTGAAGTAAAACATGACTTCTTCTCTGTGGAACAGTGTGTGTCCAGCTGTGTGATCAAGCTCAGACTGCAACTCAGTGAGTTAAATAAAGTTTGGAAAGGGCGTCAATTTTTCTGATCATCCAGACAGCTCTATTACACTAAAGTATTGCCTTAGTGAATGAGTGAATGGGGAGGAAAGGTGGAAGGAAATAACACTTCCTTCTGCACACACATGCCTCTCATATGAAAAGAGACAAACCCATTTTTGTTCACTTCTGCACAGCTTATGTTTTCACACTTTTTTCACTACAACTTTAAATATAATACACATTTTAAGCATTTTCACTTAGAGGGTTAAAAAATGTTTTCACTTTTCTGCTGTAACTTAATTAGCATATACAAGTTGCTTTGGCAGCCCTGAAGAATGAATTCTGATCATCTCCAGAACAGGTACGGCACAGTCAGAAATGCCACGGTTTTTTTCTGCATTGCTGTACCAATAAGTTTCAGATGCTGTTCAAACAGAGTACTTCTAGGAACAAAAGGACAGTTTAATCTCCATGTTCATTCAGTTTTTGGCCTCTGTAAAGAGACTGCCAAAAAAGTTGCCAATTAGTGCTAATTGTGGAGAAGGTTTTTGTGATGTGTGATGTGCGATGTGCACCCTTCTCCACTGAAAATTGGATTACAACCTTCAAACTCATTTCCTATGCTGCTGATATATTTTATTTAGGTCATCAGCATTTCTGCTGTTAGTCTTTTTAAAAGTAGTGCGTGATCAGACACAAAGAGAACAGAGGTTGAAAACTCATCATTATATCTAACTCTCTTTCCTCTCAATGTGTTAGACTTATTTGGGGGGGTTATGTCAGTTGAATTTTCTCAACCACAGTACACAAAAACAAAATAAGACTTCAAGAGTCTTTCAGTTCTCATGTGGTTATGTAATAATACATCAATATAAAGGATTTCCATTTTTAGACATCAAGCCCCTGACAGACATTTTTGGATCTAGTTGCATTTAGTTAGTCTTCATTATTATGGCACACTTTGATCTGGAGAATTCCTTGTCTGTGATCAAATGTAAAATGAATTTAGATTCATTCCCTTTCATCTCATGTGAGCAAGATGTGTGAACCATTTACTTAGCCCTGCGACTCTGTGTGATGAGCATTGTCTTTTTCACTGCTTCCTGGTGAGATTTTTTTCTTTTCTTGGTAGATGAACCAGCTCTTTTATATGATCTTACAAAAGACACAGGGAGAATGTCACTTCACGTTTGTCAAGAGTAAGCCCTACAATCTCTTTAACAAGTGATGTTTTACAATGTCTTCCAGGACATTTTTACAAACTGATGTTAATTAGCCCAGAAAAAAGATAGCAATTAAGGCATCAAAACTGTCTTTGGAAAATCTGAAAGGTTTTACTCAACCTTGGAGAGGTAGATCTTATGAAGGCGAAAGACCCCTTAACTCATCTCCTTATAACTAACCATTGTAGTAATAAGACAAGAAAGATTACCCTTGTTTAGGAGTCTTTTCTGCCGCTATTAAGACTCCACAGAGTGTACTGGAAGAGTTTTTCAGGAATATTAGTTTCTTTTCTTTCAGAGGTTTGCACCATGTCCTTATCATAGCTGTGTGCATTTCCTATACCTGTATGTTGTTTTTACAAGGAATATGGAAAAGGAAAAAAGGTAAAACAAAAGTATTTCTCCCCTCACACTTTTACCGTCAGTAGTTTCAAATAAAGTTTTACTATATGTATTGGACACTATACATTAACCATTCACATTCTGAACTCTCAATTTGCCCGTAAGATTTTCTTCAACCTATTAGAAAAACTAATGCTCATAGAAGCTTTGCAGAACAGGTTCTTACGTATTTATTTTGTACATATGCTTTTTGTTACCCATTTATTTGCAAACTATTTTACAACTGACTCTTGTGCCTTAAGCCAGCATCTTTAAAAGTGAGATACTATCATGGACTAAAATCCTCCAAGTGGCACTTGCAGGAGAGACATCTTTAGACAGGACAGGATAGTTTTAAATGTGTGGTCCTAGGTGCTGTGAGAAGTTCAGCTTCAGCTGAGATTGATCTCGGAGCCTGGCACTGTGCGATGCCTCTGTCATTGAGGAGTTCCCGAGGGGGTTTGGTTATATTCTTTCTGTGTTTGCCTTGCTTACAAGGTCCTCAGCTTCCTTCAGCACAGGGTGTCAGCCCAGTTCTCAACTCTGCAGTGCTACCTTGAAATCAGCATCTCTGCCAAACTGGTTGAGTGTCGATGGCAAGAGTAAAGGCCCCCACATCCGCCCATCCTCAGGCACCCTCAAAGCCCCTGGTTCATGCTCACAAATGGATGACTCTCCATTTGAGCTGGAACTCTTAAACTGAGCTTTAGATGACCCTAGACTGTTGGAATTGCATTTTGCACTTCTGGAAATATGCCAAATTTCAGTACCAAAATGGAGTACAATTTCAACTTTAAGATCTACTTTTTGCCCAAATTATAACCCTTAATTTAGAAGTATCAAATAGAAAGGATGACCTTCTTGATAACAGCAGCAGTTATTTACTTGAACATCTGTACAATGTTTTAGCTTTAATCCCAACCCATGTTTATGATATCATTGCTTGTTTTTATTGTAAGTTTAGTGCATTTGAAATACTTCATGGAAAACTACATTAACGCCACATTATACTGTAGGTTAGGAAGGAGAAGTAAAGTTTATGAAATTCTTGAAAAGGTCAGTGAAATCAATAACTGCTGAATTGACCCAGTAGAAAAAGACTGTGGAAGGCTAACTTCATCTTTTCAGCCCCTTTATATATGTGTGGGGCCTGCTTCTGGAAGATAAGAGGAATTGCTGGACAGTCTTTTAGAGAGAAAAGATTTTAAAAGGAGTTGTTGCGGCTGACTGGACTGCACAAGCAGAGGCCAGGGGTGCATTGTGAGGGTGAAGAAGCAGTTTCTGTAAATATATTACTAAATAGCAAAAGATGAGTTTCGTTTCACAGGTAGAAAGATAAAAATATTATAAGCTCACTGTTGCTGTCCTTTTGGTTGATCGGAAAGTGTAAATAAACTTCCAGTCTGAGTGAGAAGGGACAATAAGCATGGAGAAGTCTGTAAAGTTTTGAAATTCTGGGTTTTTTTCAAAATAGATGGTTAAAAATACAATGAGAAGGAGCTGATAAAAATCACCATTTTGTCTGCTATGATCCAAGAAAGGACCCACAGTGTATTGTTGTTGCTGAGCTTACACGGGACTATATCAAGCTGTGGTAGCTGAGTCCCTTGAGAATGCATGAGATTCCAGTACCTGCCTAAGGCAAAGCTGTATTTTCTCTTTCTTACTACTTTATAAAACCTTCTTCTGTTTTGGCAGGAATTCAGCTCAGTGAGTCCTTCTCCCCAAGCCAAAGTTTCAGCAGCACACATTATATGTGGGGTAATATGCAGCTATTACTAAAGGCAATACTAAACGTAAAGGAACAAAAAGATACATGTGGTATGTATGATCTGACTTACTGGCACATGATTGAAATACCTTTCGTAGGCTCTTTTTACTTCAGTTTTGTGAGCTGGTAAAATCTTAATGTCAAACTACCTAAATATTATCATTGCCTTTTTAGCCATTTTCCGTGGGAATGAAAATTCCATGTGTCCAACACATTCCATTGTTTCTACTTGCTTTCTGATTGGCTGAAAAGCCTTGGCTGTTTTTTCTTCAAACTTTTTGTCTCTAAGGTGGTGTTTACAAGTAATTGATACTAATATTAGTATTAATGTTGGATAATTAATTAATGCCTCTGGATGGCACTAAAGAGGCTGATGTTAGGGGAATATTTTCGTATGGGATATTTGTAAGCCACATTGTGTTGAACATTACGTCAGGCACTTTGAATTCCCAAATGTTGCAGTTCTGGGATAATAGGAAGGCAGGGAATCTCAATCTCAAACTGAAACGTTCCAGTCTTCAAGAAATATTTCTGGCCCCAATTTTCTCCCAATAAATCATAACCTTTCTGGCTTTCACACAATTCTGTAGGTTATGGCCAAAAAATTTAATGCCACTTGAAATCACTTGAATGTCATGCAGCACATGTACAGAATAAATTGAAAATAAAATAAATTGAAACAATCTGAAAATTAGCCTGTGAAATGGCCTGCTATATCTTATTGCTTACGTATCTGATGGGATATTTCAACAGTCAAATTAATGGTCCAAAAGATCAGTCATTTAAACTAAAAATGAATTCTGCATTTTGAGGAGCATTACATCCTGGAGAAATGAATACACAAAGGCGACTTTGCAGCTGCGGAAAAGATTGCAAATAGTTTTGTTCTGCCAGCAACTGCCAGCCAGAAAGGGCATGCAATGTTACGGGTTCTTGTTCTGTATGGCCATGGTGAAATTTTTTGTGCATAACAATAAGGCATTATGCTTGTAGACAAATTTCATTCCAAATAGTAGGGCCCACAGAGGGCCCATAGTTTCATCTCATAAAGGGGGATAACAAGACCTGTGGGGCAGGCAGACAAGGAGCCTTTTGGTGCTCATGAGCATATTGGAATCGGTTAGCTATTTTCTTTCAGTTGCAGGATGTTGGGATTTCCCCTTCCTTGCATTTTATGGGGAAAAAGGAAGTTCAGTGGCTGTCAAATGTTATCATCTTAAGCAAGGAGACCCCCAGAGAGCATCAGGGCTGTTGTGTTGACCCTAGGAACAATGATGTGTGCAGCTTCTTCAGAGATACCAGCAAGAGGCAGTGTCAAAGGCCTCGGGGATCCTGCTAAGCTTGAAGAGAGAGTTGTAGCAGGCAGGTATCTTATATTTCTATGTTATAAATCTCTAACAGCAAACCTCTGTTCCCGAAGGAAGGGGTGATGCGTCAGTTACTGCCAGTGAGTAATTGTTCATTGGCATCAGCCATCCATGAATCCACTGCACTGGGCAGTGCAGGGATCCAAAAGGCAATTTGGGATCTTGCTCAAAGTTGGTATTGAACTAATTTCCACCCAGGAGAAATTACTGGAGAGTTTGAATTCTTCCAAAGAGTACATCTCAGAGAAATCTCAAAATTGTTACAAATAGTATGCAGAACTAGACCTGTCTTGTACTTAGAATTACAGCTAGGCAACCCTTCAATTCTTCTGTCAGTTGACTTTGGGAGAGCTTGCCTTCTAGAAGAAACTCAAATCAGAAAAGGGAGAAACACACGTAAATTGCTAAAATTCTCTGTTGCTCATTTTTACATATCTGTTTATGTTACTGGGTAATCCCCAGCAGCCATTCTCCAGAATTTTGCTAAGAAGGCCCTACGGAAAAAGGTTATTGTGTCTATCTTCTTTAGGCCTGATCTGGTTTCATCTGTAATGTATGTATGTAGTCATGCATAAAACTTTTTCCAGCTGGGTTATTTTTAATGGAATATAGTAAGCACATTCTCTACAGTCACCCGTGAAGATTGGTTCATCAGTTACCAGTGTCTGCATGTAGGAAAAATTTGGTTTTGTCTGTTTACTCAATGATGTACACATCTATCAATATCAGCTTCTGACACAATTTCCAGAATTACTTTTTTTTCATAAAAATTGAGAGTGAATTAAATGCATACACATGTCTTCAATATGGCAGCTTCCTGAGTTTATTTGCTGTTCCGGGTTCCTGCTGTAAACATTGCCAGGACAAGAGATGTCTTAAGTGCTGTTGGAGTGGGATCATTACCTTCCATTCAATATAGTGTTCTTTGGCTATTGCATTTTATTTTTCTGCTGCCACAATGTGGGCAGCATGATCTCTCTTATATGGATTCCTCATGACAAGGAGGGGAAACATGAGCATATGCCAGTGTGTCCCTGTCAGTCACTTAAAATAATGGTGTAGAAAAGGTGCAACAAAATATCTCATGCTTATCAGACTTAGGCAGGTCTGCTTATACTGTTGCTGTTAGTTAAATGTGGAAATTCTACTAGAGTTCTAAGTACTTTCCCAATGTTTTAGTCTACAGCATTTCAGTCCTCAGCTTTTCAGACTCTCTAAAGGTTTTCCCTTTCCTAATGGAAGCAGGTACTCAGATAAAGTAACAGCTACTCAGAGAAGTGAAGGCTGTGGGGTGACTGACTTGCAGCTTTCAGTACCTGAAGGGAGCCTACAAGAAAGAGGGAGAGAGACTATTTACAAGAGCAACTTGTGACAGGAAAAGGGGCCAATGGCTTTAAACTGAAAGAGAGTAGGTTTAGATTATATATTAGGGGAAAATTCTTTACTGTGAGGGTGGCGAGGCACAGATTGCAGAGAGAAGTTGTGGAGAACACTGGAAGGGTTCAAGGCCAGGCTGGATGCAGCTCTGAGGAACCTGGTCCACTGAAAGGTGTTCCTTTAAGGTCCCTTCCAAACCAAGCCATTGTATGATTTTGTCATAACAGAATTCAGACAATGATACTTCTGGACTGGAAACTGATATGTGTTCTGAAAGTCACTAAATAAAGCACAACATCCCAGGGTCTGATAAATGAAGAATACTTCTTTTACATATGCCTATTTCTAGGCAAACTGAAACACATTATTGCTCAGGAAAGAAAAAGAAAGCAGCACACTATGATCCCTCTGTGTGTCTAGAAAGCATGACAATTTGACTAGTCTTGGGTATTTTTCAACAGAAACACTTCAGAATTAAAACAACTGTCTTGCTACAGTTTTTATCTTCCACATTTGGAAAACATAACTAACTTTGTATCCATCATACCGGAACACAGAATTACAACCATAAAAATCAGGGGTTTGGATCTTACTGAAGCACATTCCTCCTCATCCTGCATGCCCCACATAACCTGCAATGCATTCAAAGAGGGGTGTGAGAGTGGTCTCGTTCAGGCTAGAAGTACAAACTAATATATCTCTCTAAAGAATGTAAAGCCACATACTTCACTCCCTCTTCACTTTAACACCATTTCTGAGATCCATCCACACTGCAGTAAGTGACATAATAACAAGGTGTTGATGATTTAGCTAAAGACATTTGTGGGAAAGGTATGTTCATCTTACGTTCAAACAAAGTCTCCAACTATGTGAACAGTGTTTTCTTGCAGGCCACAGAGCATAGAAATGGTAAGGTTTCAAACTAGAAGTTTAAATTAAGTTTGAAGTACTGGACAAAGATCAAATGCACAAGCATGTTGCATTTAAAGTGCAAGACTTTAGATTGACAGTTTAAAATGTGAAGTCCTCGTATCTAGACACATTTCATGGCTCTGCTATGGGTTTCTTGAGTGAAGCTAATCGAGTCACATAAATCATGAAGCGTTACAGTGTTTTGATCTCTGAAATAAGGATAGTAACACCTGTTCACCAGGAAGGTTGTGATGATTAATATTTCACTGAAGCATTTTGGAATCTGTGGATGGAACTTGATATATAAATATGCAGTGTGATTACTGTTGTAACTGGGTAATTTATTTACTCTCAGGGGATGCTACAGTTATAGTTTAGATACCACTTTATACCTTATGTCTTTGTTTGCAGGGGCTTTTCCTGACTATCTTGGACTGCAAACCCTATCTACCTTAACAAGGAAGTTTGAAGGAATGCCATTCAGCTGTTATCGGAATTTTTTTTTTTTTTATTCTTTCAGCTGTTAGAGAAATTGAGCAGGAGTATTTGGCACGTGGCTTCTAGTATGCGTGTGCCGGAATTGCCACCATGAGCTGCTGCTTTGTTAAAGATAGTTTAAAATCCAAATTCAGTTATCTTTTTCATAAAGAAGTATATTCTCCTTACCTAAGGGAACAAAAGATGTAATGTACATATGCATGTGAATAACTAACAATACATGAGCACCTGCCATGGAAAGATATTAAAAACTTAGAGGTAACAGTGAAGAAAATCCAGTAAAAATAAGACATGCTAAATATTTTATACAATAGATTTCAAACTACAGACATAGCAAGAGTGAGAAGTTCTAAATCTTTATCATCTGGCTGCTTCCCTTAAGATTTTCCTTAGAGGGTGAGCATCTCTCAATCTATGGATGTCTCGGCATTATACTGCTTTTGCTCCAAATTTCTAAAAATGGAAGGAAGCAGGGTTAGAGCAAGTTTGTGATTTGGCATCCTTAAATGATGCCTTTGCAGAGAGTGACAACTCTGCTGCCCAAGAGGGATCGATACTTTCAAATAAGAGTATTTTTACCACAAAAACAAACAAACAAAAGAAACAAAGGAAAGAAAAAGAAAAAGAAAAGAAAAAGAAAAAGAAAAAGAAAAAGAAAAAGAAAAAGAAAGAGAAAAAGAAAAAGAAAAAGAGAAAAAAAGGAAAAAGAAAAGAGTTGTTTGGGGGTTTTTTGGTTTGTATTCAAAAGTTGTTTCCACATCTCAAGCTATAACAATATAAGTTTGCTCACAACCATGGTCTTTCTTTCATATATCCTGCATCTACTCAGTTGCTTTGGTGAGGCTGTAGCAGAGGTAGGTCAGTCCCAGCAGTCAGACTAAAATAAGAAGCTTTTCAGTGTCTTGTTCTTGACAGATCAAATCAGTCTTTTGGTTTGTGAAGATAAAAAAAGAGACAGGTCTGACTTTTATGTCCTTTCATAAGAAGTGGAAAAGAACCAGCTAGCACAAGTTTAAGAAAAAAAAAAGACAGTCAGGTCTCATTTTTGTCTTTTTCCCTAGAGCTTCTGTCAGTCTAAAGTGCCAAAGTAGCAAATACTTTACTTTCTAGTAATGTACATAGCTGTGGTAGGTAGACCTTCTATGATTACCTAGTATTGAGATGGTACAAGGCAAACTTTGCAGGATCCTGCTGTCATTGTTCTTACCTTTACCAGACTTAGGGCTGTTTCTATTTGAAAAAATTCAAATAAAACATTGTAGCCATCTCTGATGATTTGATTATGCAAACAATAAGTTGTTTTGCACCTGCTGAAAAAATGCTGATGACCTAAAAGAAAGTTTCTTGGAGCAAAGAAATTTGATATATCATAGTGGATTGTCCTTTGCATTCTCCCAGATTCTGGCAAATTAGAAACCTCTGAAAATTCAGACTGCACTAGACTTTCACAATATACAAGTTAGATCCTTTACAGCCTTTTGCCAAATGGAATTTATTTTATTTCTTTGCAGATTCTGTGCTGATTGAATTGCATGTACACCATCCTCCATTTTCCTAAAAGGATACTAGATAATTCCTTCTGGCACTTGGTTTATTAACAATGCAAAATAAGTTGAAAAAAGCTTTTTCTTGCTTTTTTCTTTTTTTTTTTTTTTTTTTAACAGAAAAAAACCCAGGACTGTTGGGAATTATCAATTCAAACTGGAATGGCTGTAAGGAATTCCCTCCACACCATAGGGAGATTTTTCCTAGTCCTGGTTTCTTGCTCCACTTGGCTGTGCAAATTGCAGTCAGGCTCATGTGGGATGAGGCTGTGGGGGTCTGCTCCCTGCAGCAAGCGGCGGCTGGATTAGTATGTATGTAGCAAACAGGATTCAATCAAGCTAAGGAGTTACATCCTCTGTCACAGGGATCAACAGCCTCTCTCTAGCATAGTCCTCTAGCATGAGCACAGGGATGGGGAATGCTGCCTGATCCCTGTTTCTACCACCTCTCTCTTGTGATTCAAAGGCCTAACAAGCCAAGAGCAGTCTTTCACAGCAAACATCAGCGTCCAGTGCAGAGCTCCTACACGCTCAGCTGAAGGCACCAATGAAAGTGCCTAAGACTTCCAGGGATTATAAAAGCAGCCAAATACACCCTGCCTTTGTTAGGGAGTGTGAAACCAGACATGGGAGCACAGGAGACAGTGGCTCTGAGGCACTAGAGGAGCAGTTCCCTGATGGCAGAGGATCCCTCTTCGCTGCTGGCAGTGTCTGATGTAGGAACTTCTGTTGCTCTTCATCTGGCTCTGCTCTGAGGCTCTCCCTCTTTTCTCTTTCTTCTTTTGTCTTTTCCCAAGACACAAGTGAACTTTTCCCCTGGCTTTTTAGGCAGCAAAATTTAATTTTACTTCAAAATGGTAAAAATCTTTCAGCTGTTTTGTTCCAGGAGAACAGGAAAATAAATAAATGAACAGGATTATAATAAAGCATTTTTCATGATTAAATACTTAGTCACATTTTAAAAAGCAGAATACTTGTAATGAATGCTGTTATGCATTTATCTAACTATATTTCATCACTTCTAGTTGTTTCTGAAAACTAGCTTTAGTATATTTGGTGGTCAATTAAAGATAATAGGTTGTATAATTTCACCTTTTCTACAGTGCTGCAAGTAATTTTGTGTCTTACACATGCTTTTTTGTGTCAATCAAAATAAGAACAAATAGATCTTTTAAAATAAGAGATGCTTCAATAATCAAGTTTTATCAGCTTTGGAAGTACATTTTAAGCAAGCGTAAAGTTATGGTCAGGCATTTCTTCAGGACACTTTGTTTCTTCTGGACGGTGTTTTATTTTACAGAAGCATAAAAGAAGTGACAGGTTATTGTGTACGTAATCATGGCTAATTTTTAACTTCAAACACACCTCTGTGATCTTAAAAGCTTTTCATTTGTTCATAGGCACAGGTTTGTACAAGCCCTGTGCAACATCTGTATGCGGTTTTAACAAATAGCTATAGTGGTGGTTCTCACTCCCAGAAAGTTTAATTAGATCTGAAAAGCAGTTTGAGCTCTCACATGACTTTAACATGTATGAGCACCATCAAAAATATTCCCACTTTAAATTGCGAGGTGCTACAGCCTTCTCAGAAAAATGTTGCATCCCCAAATCCTCCTGAGATTGATAGGTTTCGAGGTAAGCAGCATCTCAGAACATGTGGTCAGTTGAACTTGGAGTATCTGGGAATTTGGAAGTCTAAGTGGTAAACCCCACATGCACTCTGGTGCACCTGGTGAATTTTGTGCTCAAATACTTAGCTGATATTTCAATGATATTCAAGATCAAAAAATACAAAAATATCATTGTGTAGGACCTTGTTCCCAAACACACATTCTCCATTACCACAATGTTCTCTGTATCACAGATACTCCTTCTCTGGAGATATTTTTCATTAAAAAACCCTAAACTCTCTTACTAAGAATGTCATACACATCATCACAAATAAAATGTATTGTAATCTTTATATATTGTCATGTGTACAAGGTAATTTACTTTTCATTCAACACAGATAACTAAATAAGACAAAATTAATCATATTCATCAATAATGTTTGTAACTTTGTAGTCAGTTTAATGACATTTAAAGAAGCCATATATCTACTTCAAATTAGTTTAAAATTTGTTAAAATACATTATTTTAAAAATATATTAAAATATCAATTTTTAGAAATTCATATAAAATTCCATTCCTTCAAAAAAACCCTGAAGTAATAAAGCTATTCCTGTATATTTAATATTTAAACCAGTAATATGATTTTAAAGAGTCCTTGATATACAATTTTGATAATTACATTAACATCCTCATAACCAATTTAACATCTTTGTAAGACCCTGAAACGATTCTATTTTGGAAACTCATAGCAGAAGTAAGCTCAGGGTAGTCAGTAGGAGTAGAGTTAATTTTTAAACAATGGTCAAAATTTACTGCTTCAGTGAAACTATACCCACTTATGTCAGCTGGTAAATTCAATACTAATTCTGTTCAAGCAGAAACACATTATCACTCTGAAAAACATGTGAGTGTTTTTAGGATTCTTTCCCAATTAATCCCATAGTCCATGATGTTAGTTGTAGAAGTGGTGCTCTGAGCAGCACTGAGCCCATAAAATTTCTTTTTGTGTGGTTTCTTGTGTGGATCAGTCCTACCACCCAAAGCACAGAGCAAGGGGTGAGGCTTACAGTCATACCTATTTATAGCTCCTGCTCACTCTGAGAGAGAGCAAGCAGGGAGTGAAATGGGATACATCTGTCCAGTTTGGTGGTTGCAACCTTTAGTGGAAACAAAAAGTGAGCATCGCCTGGGCTATTGAGAGAGGGACACAGTGCTTGAGTCTCCAACAGACCACCGGCAATGAGGTGGGGACTCCTTGCAGTCCACTCCCACTGCCCACTGTCACTTGATCAGTCACATTTAATCAGTCTTGCTTTTGAATTGGTTAGAGGATGGCAGTTTTTGATAAAATGTTTAATTTCCAAGTTCTGCCTTTCATCTCCTCTTATTAAAGTGCTTTTTGGCACATCACAAAAGGAGCAGTCTTGACTTTCAGTTCAGATTTTGTTACAGAGGAGCCACTAACAAAGGTAAAACAACTAAGATAATCCCTCTCCCTGCACTAAAAGGGCTAGGTAAAAACAGATGTTAAGAAAGCAGATGTTTAATGTCTATTTTATATGGTATAGCTCTCTTGAGTGACTGAAAGTCTATAATTAAAAAACCTAGCAGTGATGTAGGAAAATGTACATATTCACCCTACATGAAGATCGTCTCATCAATATTTCTTCCTAGATGCTGAGACAAGTCTGCTGTCATTGCTCTACAAGTGCTGTAGAGTATCTGAGGGAATTGTAAGCATGTTCTTTAGCTGTGCTGTGAGTCCTGACACTACGCACCAACCTAAAACTGACTTGATTAAACAACATATCCCCTTCTGGCGGGATCTCAGGGCTGTTGCTCGCTGTCGCTGCATTTAGTTGGCACTACAGCTTATGGTCTGTCACGCCTTACTGCGCACCGAGAGGAACATGCCATACTGCAGTCCTTCTGCCTGCTGCTCTTTTCGGTGGCACCAGACTGGAGATGCCCCAGCATGAGTGTTTTCCCCCTCCATTTTTGTGCATACAGAAGGATGTTTGAGAGGAGCAAAAAGTCCTTCAGTTTGGCATGACTGTTGGAATTAACTGCTCCCAGTAGAGACAGTTGTATGTCACTCCTCTTTCTTGATGTCCAAAGAGAGAACTTTCAAAGTGCCAGCGGGAGTTTTTCAGGGCAAAATCACTGAATATTTTCTTTGATGAGTGCTCATTGCTCCTTCACTTTGCACAAAGGATTTCACCACAAGAGACTTACCTTTCTGCATATTTGCCTGCAGCAAATCCAGGAAGTTCCAAATGAGAAAAAAGTGCACACATTGATTTCAAGTATCTGAGAATTTGGGATGAAATATTCACTGCATTCAGCCTGCTCTGCCTTCTAATAAGGGCAAGAACAGTATGCTGTCATCCTGCTTGGCCTCCTGCCCTCTTGTCTCTGACATGGATGGCCAGTGGCTCTGTGCCTGATGTTCACCTCCACCATGATGCCAATCCACCTTACCAGCCTTCTGTCAGGTCACTGGGGTAACTGCTGATCCCTCTAATCTCCTGCCAGGCTATTTTGTTGGCAAGAACCCATGCTGGATACATGACATTTGGTCTACTTTTACTTTTAGGCTGCTCGTAAAAGGACACCACTTTCCAATACTCTAACATAAGGACCTTTCTGTTTCATTCAAATTTGAAGCTTTCTGCTGCAACCTCCATTTTTGTAACACCCACATTTATAACAAGTACATTAACTGAGGTCCAGAGTATTTAATATAATAATGATACCTAGCAAATACTCTCATTCAAAAAGAAATTTCACACAATTTATTTTTTCATAAAGTTTTTTGTTTTATTTTATATTTTGACATGTTGCACAAGTCTAAAAACAGAAAGATATTAAAAATGGATATACATGGATATATACATGGATACATAAATGGATATACAAATGCATATATAAAAAAATGGTTACTGCAACTTGCCAGTGTATAGGCAGAGGCATTTTCAGAAACTGGAAGATTTTATAACAGGAAATAGAAAACTACAGGGAATTAGCTGAGCAAAGCTGAAGCAACATGATCCATAATACTATACTGCTATATGTATGGTGAATAGTTCTTGTTGATAATTACTATACCATAAGAGATCTTCCCAATATATACGGATTTAATAGTTCAAGGATGTATCTGCTGCCCTGTAGGCTTTTTACCATGGTTACAGAGATCATGTTCTAGCTATTTTATTGCTTACTAGAAGGAATGACCCAAGTGAGGTAGATTTCTGATTGTCTAACAGTCCGTCGCAGTCAGTCTTGGCAGCTAATAGTTTCCACCTCTAAGGCACTGTAATAAGGTTACAGATAATTATATTTAAATGTTCCTCTGCAAGGTATCAGATATCTGCCTGTAAATGAAAATGATATCTGACAAAGGTTGCTGAGCTCACTAGGCAGGAATGGTGCAATTCATAGAAAAGTTTAGTCTTTGATGTTCTCTAAATATGGAAGGAGATAATTATTTTCCAAATAGGAATGAGATACAGTAATAATAGTAGTATTATGCAAGCAACACAGTTTAGTTTCCACTTCAAGATAGATAATGTGCTTGCCATATTCCTGAGCGAGCCTTTTACTACACCTGAAACATCATATAATTCATCATTGAGTGAAGACCAGAGCATATTGTTAGGGCATTCAATAATGCAAGCTATCTGTGTCCAAGCAGAGTGCTAAAATCTCTAGAAAACGTTTCTATATATTATCAAAAATGATCTTTTAGCAACTAAAGAACATAATTCTCCATATTATGCTTTTGAGAAAATTGGATGCAAAATGTTTTAAAAATCAGAATGACTGTAACTAATAGCCATGATTTATGAGTAAAAGAAAATCAAATACTAAACATAGTGTACAGCATTGAGTCAGCTATTAGAACAATGTGTGTGTGTACTCGCTAAAAAAAAAGCAGTAAGAGTACATTTATCAGCAAAATCCTTTAGAAACAGAAGTTTAAGGGAAATTCATTATTGAAAACTTAGTTACGTTTTTTGGGAAATGCATTATACATAAAGAACTCATAGAGGTATATCTATTGCATTTTTAAAATCTGTTTATTTGTATATTTACTGAATATTTAAGTACATGAACTGCAAGAAAGGAGAAAAAAATCTAAGTAAATACACTATAAACCATAAAACAGTATAAGTAAAAAGATTGTTTAGAAAAAGGGAATTACAGAGCAGTTGACATTACTTCATCAATGAAATATGATTGGATACTTTAAAGTAAAATTATCTTGCTGCAATGCATGTAGGAAGAGGAGAGTTACCAGAATGGTCCTTCATGGCAATCTGAGAGTAGAGAAATTTGCAGGCACAGTGTGGACACACAGCTCCACTAAGTCTAATGAGAGAACGATCATGGGGCAATGGTCAATAGGCAGTCTTTATACTAATTTTAAAGAGCAAATTACAGTTTGAATTTTAGAAAAAAACCCTAAGAAATGTAGGTAAACAATGCCAATATGTGTGATGACAACTTTATGAATTAAGATTGCTGCCTCACTTGTATATTTTTGAACCACCATAGCTAGTTAAATTATTTCTGAAATGACTTACTAAAACACAAGCTAAAGTGGAATTGTATTTTTCTCATTTAAACTATCTGATGAGGACAATTTGCTTTTTATGAAAAGCCTGACTGATGCCACCACCTGCTAACTTGGGATCATTGTATCAGATGATTTCCTTCTACCACCTGCTGTATGGAATAGAGATGGAATCCAGCTGATGTTTTGACATTCTGGTGACAAGATTGTAACTGCTTCTGTAGCCTGTGTTTTGATCTAGGCATTTCCCCTGGAATATTCTGCTAATTTTAATTAGTTCAAAATGCTGCCATCATGAGTTTAAAAAATTGGAATCTGGTTACTCTGGTTTTAAGAATTACGCTTTTCTTACTTATAATTCAGTTTGATTCCATACCACATCCAAATACTGAACTTACTTTAGATCTTTTACTTTTTTTACTCAATTTGTACTTGCTTTGTATAGGGTTAATTACCAATAAAATGCCAAGCCATAGTATCTGTAATAACATCTCATTATGTATGAAATAGGATGTAGAATGTCCATGTCTTCTAGAAACAGAAAGAGGCAGCCATTCAGAAATTACTGTAAGTACTATTTTTGCCTGAACAGTTTCACAGGAATGCAAACATGACAAAGTCATGCGTAATTTCTCCCTGTGAGCCCTGATTTGATGTTTCCAGTTTTAAAGAATGTTCTAGGTAACTCACTACATACACTTATCTACAGTTTCTTGCTTTATAGCAGCACTTTACAGGAGGGAATGTTCATGTGAGCAAAGAAGACATATTCTCCTAAGAGGTCTGACAGCCACTTAAGTCCCTTTGATGCCTCTAGGTTATTCTGTGCCTAGGCAACAGTCTTACAATTCCATTAAATACCAAATAAAAGTGCTCATTATTGCCTCAAAATGTAATGAGAGAGCTTATCTTTATGCATGTGTGGGAGACGTTAAAATGACAGGGGAACTAAGGATTTCTCATTCTTTGGTAGTAAATGCATTATTGAGCAAAAAAGTTTAATACTTCTTTGGTTTTAGAAATAAAAATTCTTAAAAGAAGAGGGAATTAGTCTTGGAAAGATAAAAGAGGAAATGAAACTGTCTTGTTTCCTCAAGTTCAAAATACTTTTGTTTATATTACTGTTATTTAAATATTGTCCATCTCGTGACTCTCCAAGGTCTGAAATCAAATGACCAGATGATTTTGCTTCAGTATTTAGCAAGCAGGGTCTATAATACAACACCCTTTGATTGACAGGAAAGTCTTAGTGTTGCTAATAATAGTTATTTGAATTTTGCTAGTAACATTAGAGTTTGTGTCCTAGGTTACAGAAAGCATACACATGCTCTCTCAATACTGGTTTCAGATAAATGCCTCAGTTTTGTATCTCTCACTGGCTGGAAGTTACTTTATGGGTCTTGCATGAAGTGAAACAATGGCATCTCCAGAAAATACTGCAAACTCTTATTAAATCAGTTTTTGAAGCACTGAGGAAAATATCCTTGTACTGCTATACCAAATTCCTACAACTTATAAATTACTTGATGACCCATCCATTGAGCAGTCTGAATTTCAAATCTGTTCAGTACAGTAAGAACTCAAGACATATATTTTAGGTCCTGCTTGGCACCATATAAAGTTACTATGTTTTTGTTCAGTGGCTGAATCAATTTTTTATTTTAGTTCTTTTTTTCAAACCTAATCAAAAATATTTCTTCCTCAAAATTTTTGACTAGAAGATGTAAAAAAATTGGAAAAGCTTTCAGTTTGATGCCATTTCTTTCAAGCTTGTGAAAAAGTTTTGCCCAACAACTCTGACTTCGAGATCTCATGAAGAATGATGTGGGATCCTTGCATTAATTTCCTTTTGGACTCTTAATGAGCTATGAAACCACGCAACAGAAAGCTGATCTAACTGCTATACAGTATATATCTGTTATACAAATTTTCTGATAGGGAAATGGTGAGTTTGTAGTGTATAGAGGAACATCATCAAGAAAATGAGTAACAAGCATGCCCAGTTTACTCTATTGAACAGTTAATGGAAACACAAGATCAAATTTCGTTTGGAAGAAATAGAATTAAACATGGATTTTCTCCTGAATGAATTCTGTAACTGCTGGATGGGATAAAACAACTCTCCTTAATTAGTTTTGTAAATCTAAAACTAAATTCAGATGAAATAATCTCCTGAACTTGTATATATTTATCAAAATAACAATTTCTCTATAATCTCCTTGTGTAGCTAGGGCATCACTACCTTCTGCAAAGTCAGCATTTTCAATTTGGCTGTCAGGAGATAATCTTTCAGAATTACTAAAGATGGAGAGACAGCATAGCTCTTTACATGCAGCTTTGTATTGCTTTGCCATGGAATCCCTCATCCACCCATTGTCTTGGTGATCAATTTGGTATTTTTCTTGTGAGTCTCATAGCTTGGAAAAATAGTGTCTGAAGGAAGATAAAAATATCCCATACCTGAGAAAAGCCCAGAATGAAAATGGTAGTTTCTGGTACACTAATTCAGTGGCTTATCAGCCGGCAGAGAACTGACAACTCTTTTTCTAGAAGTTCCTTGCAAGACATGAAGCATATTCTCTCAGGAAAGCCTGTTAATACTACACATGATTTCCCTCTCCTTTTGTCTTCGGCAATTTCATAGTCAGAGTTATGAGTTCTAATACATGAATAGTAGTCTAACAATGAATAACAATATTTGGTCCAGTAAGATATTGCAATGATCCATGAATTTGTGATGTTCCAACATTTGTGTGATATGACTATGACTATACTGTCAGAACAGTGAAATTAATGCTAAACAAGCTCACATCTCCTTTTGAAACACAGCACTGGGATATGAGGCTGTCTCATGATGTTGTGCTCTAAGTAATCTTTTTCATCATGCTGTAGAACCACACCTAGCAGAGTGATTTGAATTCAGATGCCTCTGGATCCTCCTAGTCTTTGTGCAGTTCACCACATGGACATATACTTTAATGCAAATCTCTGGTTTTGAGAAGTCTAATTCCTGCTAAAGCCAGCATTTCTAAACGGCACAGCGTACCACTGGGCAAACACAGATTTGAGTTAGCACAATTACGAACAATTTCACTTGCTATTCATAATTTGATGCCCAATTTATGACTTCTGTTAGTGTCTTGGAATGTTAAATTTATATTCTCTTGTAGACTAATTTTAGGTGCTACACAGAGTGGGACTCTGAAAAAGGCTGGTAGCTAGGAGAGTGCTATGTGAGCCAAACTATCCTTGGCATAACTAATAGCGTTGATATGAGAGATGAATTGGGCCCTATGTCTCTTTACTTTCTCTCCAGCCAGAGTAACAGCTGCAGTGTGCTTGTGACTTTAAAAAAAGAAAAAAAAAGCATGCTTTTTGGCAGTGAGTGCACATGCCTTTGTCTTCATATTACAGTAATTATTATTTTTCTGGATTATTTGTACGGAATCACTTGTACATCTCAGGTTAGAGGTTTTTTTCTTGAGCATGCTTCTCTAGGAGTTTGTGGTGACCTCCATTTGCCTCTTCTTGAAATTCTCCCATCCAATACAACAGGTGCCCTGTGCTGATGGAGCACAAGGACAGAGTGAAGTTCAGAGTAGGATTCCTGACCCAGGGTTAGCAGAAGGCACAAATCAGTCTGCTTCTGTCCTGGGTCACTGAGCCCCAGTACACCCATGGTACTTGCTTGCACCAGGCTGGGTGTAATACTCTGTAGCTGGCATCTGCCTCTTGGCTGGCCCTCCCTATTTGTGATGATATCAAAGTGCTTGTCTTCACTTGCTACACAAAGAAATAACATTAATCAATCATAATCATCTTAAATTAGTAGTTACGTTTGCCTGGTATACATCTGTTTGCAAATAATACTTTTTACCAGTAAGTTAGTATTTAATAGACAATGCTACAAAATTATTCATATAAAAATAATTCAGGATCTCAATAAAACTAAGCTAAGCAAGTTTAGATTACATGGTATGGTGTTCAGTACCTTTCACTCTCTACATAAACCTATATTTCATAGGACAAAACTTGACAAACAACTTCATGTCAAATAATATAAAAGTTATGAACCTTCTGTTGCTTTTGATTAAGGAAAAAGTAAATTTACAGACATTAACCTTAGAGTAAGTCACCACTGTTGAAAAACTACTATAGCGTGAATGCAGATAGTAGCAGAAATGTATACACACTGTGGAGAAAAAAAATTAACTTTTTTTCCCACAGCAGTATGTATCAAAATCACATGGCTGGTCATGCAGGAACAGCCCAGCTGCCAACACACACAGTATACTGACTGACCCATCCAGACACCTCCTTCCAACAAGCCCAGCTCCCACGGCTCCCTGCAGATGGAGTTGTGCAGGAGACATGGTGGGGCACAGATGGGAAGGGCTGTGGGATAGGCAGCGAGCCAGGCTCACTGCAAGGCTCAGCGTCTGGACAAAGCCAGCCTGCTCCTGACAACAGCAGCCTTGAGCAACACGGGCTTGGGACACTCTTGTCCCTGTGCTGGAGGTCAGGTGGCTCCATGGTGTGTATACATACATACATATATATATATATATATATATACAGTATTAATATCTCAGGATAAGTGTGAGATAAGTGGATGTATAAGAGAAGTGACTGCAAACTGGGCAGATTTGTACAATGTGCCTAGTGTCCTCTCAGGAACAGTAAATAAGAGCCTGAAGGTCTGATTTAAATTGTATTCCACAAGACAGAGAAATGTCAAGATCTAATAATAAAGAAGTAAAAAATATATTCCATGTAGTCTCCTTTTTAAAATAAAATTTTTTCATAAGTCTTACTTTTTATAACAATTTCACTTACTTGTAGAAATATTGTCTTTGCCTTTTTTGAATGAGTGACTTTTATAACTCTGTCTTCCACTTTGTGATTTTCAGCCAAAACCACTTACAAAAGGACACTTAAATTAAAAAAATGGAGTCAAAAACAGGTGAAAGGATTTAATGGCCAATCTGTGGTCCTAAGAAAGAATTTTATTAATTTTTCAGTATGCATTTTTACAAATCCTACTGTTTTATCTGGTAAGCCTTATCTACTGCAGCATTTTAAGTGTACAATACAAATATTTGAGTAATCATGACCTAATTGCAATTCATTTTGTCCATGAAATCCTACAGAAACCCCAAGGAGGACAAGTGATTTCAGCAACCACAAATTATCCTTCTATTTCATTGACTTGCAAAGTAACTGGTGAAACATACTTCATTCCAAACATATCAACTGAAATAGATAAGTGAAAATAATAAACACTGTAAATAGATGGATTTATTTCACTAATGTAGGAGGCATTTTAAAGACAAATATTCAATAGCAAGCTTTAATGTCAATGCAGATTTAATGAAGTCAGAATACATTACATCTCTGAGGACTACATTTGCAGATGCAAACCAGCATAATTCCACTGCCTTAGCTGGAGCTTCACCAGTCTATAACTTCTAGCCTTGAAAAATCTTATTGAATATTTTCAGTTGTGTCTCCTTTCTTCTTCTGTTTCTTTGTAGTCAAAGACGATCTTCTCCGGATTTTTCCCCTACATCTCTGTTCTTTTAATAGGTCTTTTCCTTTCCTTTTTCCTCTCCACTTCAGTCTTTTCAGCTTTCTCCAATAACCTTTTTTTTACTTTTGTTTCATAGAATCATAGAATAATCTGAGCTGGAAAGAAGCTCTGGAAGTCACCTAGGCCAACCTCCTGCTCAAAGCAGGACTAATGTCAAAGTTAATTCAGGTTGCTCAGGGATTCCTGACCAGATGAGTTTTGAGTATGTACAAGGATGGAGACTGCACAACCTCTCTGTGTTCTTGTCTCCATACTTACCCCCCCCCCCTTTTTAAAATTTAGTTTTAAATATTTCACTACGGTTTTTTTGCAGTTCTGCTTCTTTGAATAGCTTCATTTCATAATTCTTAATCTTCATTTCATCCTTATGCCTGTCTCTACCCTTCTACCTCTAAAAGTTGTAGCAAACATACTATTTCCATGGTTTCTATATATTTTGATGTACTTATTTTTCTTTGTAATAGAAATATACCTCTTGCTTTGATATATGGGGTTATATTTGCCCCTCACAAGATTCAAACTGATGCCATATGGGTAGAGGTCAAATGAATGACCGCAGCTTATTGCCCAAAGCCATTCAGGTAACATGAACACTACCAGAGCTGCCTTAACCCCCTGCCTTATTGTCTTTTGCTCCTGCACAGCTAACCAATCTTGCATTTGAAAATCAGACTTGTGCCTAATACCTGTAAAGCTTTGGTGGTTTTTGAAGGAATAGTAGCTGTTAAGTATAAAAAGGTGTTCAACTGTCCGGCCTCACACTGCCTGAATCACCAGATTCATGTATGGAATTTTACTTTTTGTTTCAGTTGAAAATTTGGAAAAAAAGTGGCTTAGCTGGTTTTTGTCTGTGGCATTGACAGGAGCTACTGAAACATCTGTCAGTCTAAATGAAGGTTGTCAATTTTCAATTGTTCTGAACAGTCAGTCTTCAGGGAAAGACAGACCTTCAGTGTTTACCATAGAAGAGCTGGGGTTCCATTCTCACAAAGAATGCAGGGAAAGTTAAACACATTAAAATGAGATTTAAGAAAAGTAATTTTATTGCTTTTAAAATATTTTCATTTGAAGTGAATGTCCTTCCTAAAATACTGAAAATACATACATTGTTAATAAAATGGAGTCATCTTCTGATATTTTCTTTGAAGTGGTCTACAACAAAGCTTTGTGCTTGAATTGGGAACACTGAGCCTTTGACTTTTCTGATGCTTAGTGCTTCTGTTTATTTTTACAACAAGTAATTTTGCAAATCATAAACAAGTGAAACATCACATCTGAATCACTGGGGTATTTGCTTACATTTAATGAAGTAGTGCCCATTTGCTTCATCACTGACAACTGTTTAAGTTGACTGGGAAGGAGATAACTTGCTGCACTCTGATAACTGCTTCAATGAGTAAGATCCAAGAAATGGGAAAATTCTAATTTACTGGAGAAATCTGTACAACAATTGCTCTTCTCAATTTAATGTCTTACTACTGTTTGTACGTTTTATGCCAATAAAATCAAAGCACTAAATGTTGCTTTACTTTTGCTCTACTCTACTTTGCCCATGTGTGTTCTGCAACAGGACGTCTCGGGATATGGAAATGAGTCTTGTATCTTCATGCTTCTGGGGTGGGCAGAATGGACCTCTCTCCTCCCACCTCCTATTCTTTCTCGCACCCAATTCTCAGAACTGGAGTTCTGTTTACCTATCATGATCAGTGTGCTCTGGTGTATGCAGTTTAAAAGAAATAGTTAGAAATTCTTGCTTCTTGTTGGATTTCTTTGATATTCGTGGTATTTGGAGACACAAGCTTTCTGTTTGCTTTCACTTTGCAGAACTCTTCAGATTTCAAATATTTTTTTCTTTTTATATGACTGTGCTTATCAGTGACCCCACATAGAGAAAACAGTTTGATATGCATCTGAGTGCTTCCATCTTCTGAGTAGTCAAGAAGAAATTCAGTATTCCCAACAAGACTTAATATTCTCAAGATTATGCTGGATACCAATATACATTGGAGCAATCCAGATGTTCCTTCTACAATCCTGGATTCTTGACAGGGGATGTATGATTTTATCCTAGCAGTGAAGGCTGTTTCAACACTACACAGCTTCACTCAAGGCCTCATCCCGGGAGAAAAGTATTGTCTCCTAATAAGCTTTCAAGTAAAACAGATAATCCATATGCTCCATGCGAGGGATGCCGAGATCTCTCAATGCTGGGACAAGCAGCTTTATGAAGACTTTGCCCAGACAGTACAACTTAAGCAGGGGACCTGGAGCTAGAACAAGTCCTGTTTGTCGACACCGTGGTGTCAGGCTCTGCCTGCACATCCCCTTCCTTCGAAGCTGCGTGGGGAAACGGCTTCCTCCCAGAGTTGAGGTGCAGGGGACGGTGATCGGCGGGGGCTGCGTGTCGGTGACACTGAACCTGTGGGACACTGACACCGCTGGATTTCACGGCACGACCTCTGCCGCTCCCGGTAGGAATGCGGCGTTTCCAGGCTTCTCAGAAGCCCATATTTTTGCTGGAGCGACACCTCTCGCGTGCGGTACCGCCGCCTGCACCCGGGGCGGGGGGCGGCGGGACGGGGCCGAGAGCCCGGGGCCGGCTCTGCCCACGCCGGGGGCGGCCGGGAAGGGGGGGCTGCCCTCCGCCATTGGGCGGCTCGTGCCCCGGGGGCGGGCCGGGCCCGCGCCCGCTGTGAAGTGCGGGGATGGCCCCGCCTGAGGGCAGCGGGTATCTCCGCGCCGCCCCGCCG
>VWZW01007171.1:59390-190314 GCA_013397115.1 Edolisoma coerulescens
GGGAGGAGGGAGCGCTCCCTCCCGGGGGTGGCGGGGCCGGGGCCGGGCGGCCGCCGCGGGGTCTCGCCGGGCGTGCTGGCGGCATCCCCCCGTCCCCCGCCTGTCACCGGACCCCGGGCTGGCGCCACGAGTGCCGTGCCAGGAGCCGCGCGGATGCCAGCGAGGGGTTGCTGCTGTGTCAGGCTGAGCCTCCTCCTGGCTTCTGTTGCAGAGACCTTAGTGAAGCAGCTCTCTTCTTATGAAATCATCACACCTGTCCGAGTGAATGAGTTTGGAGAAGTTTTCCCGCACACGCATCACTTCAGAAGGAGGAAAAGGAGCTTGGAGGCACCGCTGGAGCCCGCTGCTTTCCGAACACATTACCAGCTCAGTGCATACGGGCAGGTCTTCCAGCTCAACCTGAGTGCTGATGCAGGCTTCGTTGCCGGTCAGTACACGGTGGTGCACGTCGGGGCCCCGCAGAAGCAGTCCTCCCCTGACTTGCGCCACTGTTTCTACCGCGGGCATGTCAATTCCCAGGAGACGCACATGGCTGTCTTCAGCATCTGTGGTGGTTTGGTAAGCATGTTGGTCCCTGCTTCCTGTCTCCATTCATATTCTCCCCCCTGAAAGAAATGTAGTGGGATGCCTTTGCTGGAGAGCTAAGCTGGAAATTCTTGGGCGTCATTCCAAGTAGTTGGTCATGAAATGTCTTGGCATCAGCCTTGTGCAGTCATGATAATTGTTTTCTGGTGGGATGTACAAATGCCTCTTTCAAAGGATCTCTTGGTGGCCAGTAATATAGTTGGTTGATGTAACTCCTGACACCAAGACCATTATAATGAAGGAAAAAGCATGGCTTAGAAACACAGTAAGCTATTGTTTTGATAAAATGGTGCTGTCAGTTGGCATCAGTTATGTTTGTAGCTTAACAGATATTGTGGTTGTGAGTGAGGAGTAATGGTAGTTGAGATGATGAGAGGAGTTGGTGTTGATCAGCTTCTTCCTCAGCTTTCAGCAGTACTGGAGAGGTATGTTATATCCTAATAAGTGTGTACCAGTGCTCTCTAAGCACATTTCTGCTAAAAGGGAATAGGAAATTTCCTAACTTCAGTGGAAGTGTGTCTTTGAAACACTTCTTAGGAACTGTATTGAGTAAACAAACCAAAACTCCAATGATATATACATTCTGTACTTATCCCTTGATAGCATTTATTATGTCTTCCAAAGTGATAATGGAGAAATAGTATCACACAACTGTCTATGGAAACAGTTGTACTGTGTTGCTAAATTTTATAGTTTTGTGCCTAGAAATATGAAGACTGATACCTTGTGCTTTACCACATCACTACTTATTGAAATGCCAAGGTCAAGTTATCTGCCATGCCCACTGTAGAAATACATTGTAAATATTACTGTGCATTTGGGATGGGGTTGTTCCATTTTTTTTGCAGTCGCTCAGGAAAGTAAAGGTCCAAGACTCTTATTTTTGGGACCTCAAGAAAATCCAGCTTCATATACTAGGCTCTTTCTAGTAGCCTACAGAAAATAGAATGCAATTGGTTGGATGTGTTAAGGGCTGTTTAAAGTGTATTAAAAGAAGGTGATACACTGGACAGAAGAGAGAATCAGAAATAAATGGTATTTGAGAAAGACATCTGTTTCTTGTGCTTCTTGGATATTTGGATATATACCATCTTGGTTTTGGGTTGAGGTGTGTAGTCTTTGGATAGTCCTTGGAAATTACTGGAGAAGCAAGCATTTGAAAACAGTAATTCTGTATTCATCCTAAGTTTTGTCTATATATCTTGCTTTACAAACAACTGTCGTTGGTTCTTGACTACATTATCCAAAACCCAATTCAAAACTATACCAAATACCTTAATATGTTTACTAACTCAGAGTGGGAGTAGGAAAGATGAGGGATCACAAATATGGTTGGTTTTGTTTTGTTTCTTCCATGTTTCATGTTTTAATAGATGCTCAAATACCATGTTGTTGAGAATAGTGGCATACTTTATATGGAATAAATATGAGAAGTTTTAAAAATTTCTACTTTCATAACCTTTTCTGCCTGTTTGAATTCTATTCCTGTAAACTGTTGCTTTGCATTACTTGAAGGGACCACGTGCATTGAAAATTACTTTTCTGCAAAACATGTACTTACTGCTGTTAAAAGTTGTCTCAGCTACCTTATTTATCAGTTCTCAAATTCTTCATCACAAGACCATCTTCTTCCCTGCACCAAGATGAATGTCTCTCTTCTTGTTTCTCTCCCCCCTCCTCCTTACTGATACATTACAGTATCATCATGTATATGTATGGTCAGAGATCCCTGAGTGCCTTTAAATTAGGCCTTTGCCTGTCTATATGAGCCTTGTGAACTTTCACTGCAGCTTCCAGCTGTACTTCATGTCCTCAGTCGTTGCCTGGCTGACAGAGTGCCCAGTCTGAGCCACCAGCAAAGACCTTTCTGTCTTGGTGCTCTCTCACCTTGGACCTTCCCTCACCTCTCATTTCACCTTCTGCCCAGGCAGACACAGCCTTGGAAGGTATGTAGCATAGCCAGTGTTGTGTCTGCTTTTCCCCTCAGTGGTGGAGGTTTTCAGAAGAGGAAGCTGAGCCTCCATGGATGCTGTTGCACTTCTGTGGGATATGCCTATAGTTTGCCAGGGAGGGATTGTGTGGTGGTCATAGCCAGCTGGTTGCCTGTTACTGCACAGAGTGTCCTCCAACCTGACTTAGAACCTTCAAACGAATGTTCTTCCCCATCTTCATGGATTCTGCCTTGTGTGACTGCCAAAGGAGAAAACTTTTTTGGAATTTAGAGAAGAGTGGATGTGAAAAGAGCTAACTACAGACCAAGTGCAATTATCCTGAGAGATCTTGTCCTCCCTGAATGCATTCCCCATTCCTGGATAGGACTACCCTCAAAAATGAGTAAAAAGATGGTTTTATTCTCAAAAGTTTTTAAAATGTCATGGGTTTGTGCGTTCAACAAATGTACCTGCAAAAATACATTAGTCAGTTATTACTCTTTTAATGAACGGTGCCATGCTTCATGAGTGCATCCAGACACTTAAAGTCTGACTGCTGCTGAGGTAAGATACTATTTATTGTGAGCAAGACAGTAGAAACCAGACAAGTCACTCGGTAGCCTTGTATTATTATATTTATTTTAAGTAAAGTCCCTCCTCATTGTAGGATCGCTGAACTTGAGTTTGGTATATGGAGGTTAAGATACTGCTTTGAACTATTAGGTATAATTTTATCTTCCAGCTTTGCATGTATAAGGCAATTGCTTATGTTTGACCAATGCCGTAAAAGCTAGGGAGGAAAAAATGAGTTGTACTTAGTTATAAAGGTACAGGAAATTTAACAGTGGAATTTTAAAAATTGCTCTAGATATGTGCTTGAATCACGTGAAGTGAAACCAGGTACTTGTGTTTACTTTATCCTGTAGGTGTCTATCCCCCAGGTCTGACTGCATTCATTCACAGCTTCATTCCTCCTTCTCAGGTTCCTTCTTTTCTTTTTTTTGCATTCTCAAGTTGAGTGTGTTCTCCCCCTCCACTCTGCTTTGCCGTTTCATCCTCAGTTAAACCTTTTCCTGCATGTGCTAAGAGCATGTACAACCCAGAGTACCCATGGAGCATTGCTTAATGGCTCCTGACACCCTGTATGCAGTTTTGTTGTCTTACGTTTCAGAGCATGCCCTAGGTTCAGGGGTGCAAATGGCACAGGGAGGTTAGAAGGTCAGCAGAGAGTCTGTAGTAATTGCGAGGAGAGAGTGTATAATTAGGGAACTTTGGGATCTATCAAAGGCAGAAGGTCATTTGGAGTGATGGCCTGGCTGAACATCTGATCACATACAGGCATATTTCTTGCATCTTTAGAGTAAATTTTGAGATTTCATGCTTTATTTCACTTAATTTTCTTAAGTTCTATCTTTTTTACTTTTACTGCATTAGTCAGTTATAGCTTCCTACAAACATGGGAAACGGGATTTGCTGAGGATGTCCCTGGATGCATGTAGACTAAAGAGACCTTTTAAATGTTACCCAGACAGCAAAATCAAAGAGGTAAAACCCCAAATAGTTAAAAATCATTTAACTTTTGAGAACATATTACTTATGAGTTTAATGACAAATACAAGCAAATACCAGTGAATGAAGTGTCTTATAAATGATGATAGCTCCCTTATTTTAACTAGAATGCACCTCCAATTCCTAGCAGGACCCCATCTAAAGAAAGGAGCTTTCTTTTTTTCGTGTTTTTGGGGTTTTTTTCATCATCCTGAATGGATGCTATAGAAACAGGTTTTTTAGTCTTTTGAGAAGCCTGGTATTTTTTCTCAGGGATTAGGAGGGTGTTGACTTATGCTGAGGATAGTTAAAGTCAGTTTTTGTGAGCTAGAAGAATGCTTAAGTGCCAAAGGTATTTTATGTGACTGTGGTGAGAGAGGGAAAGGTAAGAAGGAAAAATACATTCTTTTGGTTGTATGGTCTCTGGTGTGTAGAGCAATTTTACATGCTCACTGACTGGCAGAAGCTAGGAGCAGAAAAGTACACATGAATCTCTTCTTGCATGGATTTGCCAGCTGTCAGCTTCCTGCAGTCCAGGAAGGCAGGACCGCTTTGTTCTAGTGTAGCTTTGGAGTGTGTCAAGTTCCTTCTTTGGCAGGTCAAGGAAGCCCTTGGGTAATGCTCCCTTACTGCACATCAGACTTACTTTTGTCTGGAGAATGGCAAGAGTATGAACCTAAGTGTGGATATTCACAATCCTCAGTAAAGGAGGCTGTGTTTATTTTTTATTAATACGGGTCAGTGAATCACCTTTCTGAGAGGTTTTGAAAACTGCTGTGTCTGCTGCTATGGATGGGTAGAGTGGCTCCTTTCAAGAAAAAGCAGGCAATCCTGAAATTCGTCTTAAAAAAATGTGATTTTTAATTGTTTGGTTAAAAAACCCCAACATTCCAAAGCCCAAAAACTTGCCAGAGGCTACTGCTAGCATAACCAGCATCTAGTTTCTTGTGGAGATGTAGTGCAGGTAACAGACTCCAAATATTTGCTCCCTGGTTTTGTGCTCCTTAGTACTAACAACTTCAATGAGCGAAACTACATTGTTTTTTCCAAGAAACTTTAACACTTGTAACTGGAAAATATGCTTACCTTGATGTAATTTAATGTTTTAACTCCTAAGCTGTCACTTCAAAAAAGTTACTTTCTAACTCTGGAAGGCAGGGTAGTTTCAGCATTCAGGTTTACATTTTTAACACTATGAGCATCCATAAGGCACATACTGGGTTTCATAGTTTTTTTTATCTTAGTGTACTGATTCCATCATAAGCTAGGAAAAAAATCCTATTAAAATTGCAACTCAAGGCAATTGATTCTTGCACTTCAGCAAACAAAATCTTATTGCTACTGGCTGGGTGATGTGAAGACTTCCACTTAGTAGTTCTGGTTTCTCGTGTCACATGCCTATATAAGGTGAGACTCCAGCTCTGGATCTGCAAAACAGGAAGAGCTTCAGTGCTTCCATTATAACCCTGTGCATTTGCTCTGTCTCTGATCAGCACAAAGTGGTTTTAAGTAAAAGGTTTCACTTCGCAAGTTCAAGATTAAAATGTTCTTTCTTTTTGGCTTGTTATGAAATAGTAAGACAATTTAGTTCCCCCCTACAGCTGTTCTAAAAACCCTGAAACTTCTCCAGTATGTTTTCCTCAGGCTCTTTACATCTCTACTTTTCCTGAAAATATTTCCACAGGTGCTATACCTTCACACATGGGCCAGCACAGATCAGCAAATACAGGTGGTAATTGCGGTTTTAAGCTGAGGAGATACATGGAGTTGTGGATTGTGCAGCTGAAGGTCTAAAACACAGAAGATGTTTTATCAAAAGCAGTAGGACCTGAGTATGTGTCTACCTGATCACCAGCAAAATTCTGCAGGAACTGTCCTTTTGACAGACTGGGACATGCCTATGTAATGTTTTATGTCAGGGGTGCTCAGCCATCGCTGGCCTGCCTTCTGCCCATGTCCTGTGTCTAGTGGCCTTCCTCCTTGGTGGCTACTTGGGCACATTCTGTTTGCCAAGTAAATAATTTTGGTGGCTGCAGCTTATTCTTGACTGCTGCCTTTAATGTTTGGACCTATGTGACACAGGCAAATTTGCTGGAATGCTCTGAGCAGCCAAAGGAACTTTGATTTACTTTTATTTGTCTATATACACACACACATGTTCATTAAACCTCGAGGAAGTACCCAGAAGTTTCTGTGCATGAGTGTGAGTGATAGGAGTGTCAGGGGAGGGCAGAGTACACAACACATGGCCCTTTGCTGTCACTAGGTAAGCTAAATTAGTGGTGTGCAATTACTGATGGGTATTTTTTGTGTGTGTGTGTGTGTTTTTATTTGTCTGAACTTAATGCTTCCAGTCCCAGGTGGCAGTCAACAGTTAGCTGTCATGGATCTCAGGAAACTTTGTACTCTTCGGGAATAGGTAGGCTTCCCACATGAGATAGTGTATCTGCAATAGTCTCAATTCTCATTCTGTTTCAGACATCCCCTCATGTAGAAAATGGCAAGATTAGGATGGCAAAGCCAGGCACTGAGAACAGTTAATACCTTCTGGGAATGCACATATTGACAGAAGTACTCAAAGTAGCTTACTGTGTGGCTGACTAAGGTGAAAATCTAACCATAGCTTGTGTGCTCTTGAGTGATAACTGCCTGTGATGGTGCTTATGAGGTCAAAAGGACTGTATGGAGCTATTCATCTCCCAATGAGAGAAGAAGGTAGTTCTGCATCTACTTAAAAACATCAAAACTAGGAAGTTCTGTTCAAACAGAGATAAGTTGCAAATGTAAATTTGCTTGACATTTTCTGAGACAGGCAAGATGATATGATTGAGTTTCCTCCAAGATAAAGTGTACTGATCCCCTAGGTCTGTGTTCTGTCAGAATACTTAGCTTGATGATAGTTTACGTGTTAAAACTAAATCCCCTAAAACTCAAAAGCCAAAAATCCACTCCTTCCCAAAGTAACCCCCAAACAAACAAGAAAATCCTTTTATGTATGTATACGTTTTGTTTTGCCAATTTCAACAGGTATTGCAAGATAACTGCTTTTCTGTAATGGAATCTCCATGTATGTGTCTATTAAAAAAAGAAGTTGTTTTGCATATCTTTAGTTGATTTGTCTAGCTTGTTCACTGTGAATTTTATATAAAGGTAAAAATAAATAAATGAGTACTCTCACTTCCTTCCACTCCAATGAATCTTGTTAATCTCCATGAACCTCTACTCTTTCCAGGTGGCTTTGAGATTGTTTTTTTTAACATTGTCACAAGTTGTCTGCTATTTAGCCCCTCTGTTTTTGCTACAAATTTTATTTAGAAACTCCTGGAATACAGTTTTCACCAGGCTTCAGCCAGACTTTCTTGCCTAGAATAGCTTCACAAAGGAATCCTCAGGGTACCTGGTGCCGGGTTTTATGCTTCCTACAAGAATAATCTTTCCCCTATATGTCCCTTGTTCCTGAGTGAAAGTAGCTTGGCAGTAAGGACACTGGATCCAGTGCTATAGTTATCATGTGGTTATCGGTGGTGTGATCTAAATATACAAATAGGTAAAATCCCTTTAAGCATTTACATGGAACTTAAATTTCAATCTGGAATTAAGAAATTTTATCTAACCAATGCTTAGGTGTCTTTGCAGACCAGGACACTTCCAAGCATAGGTGAATGCCCCATCAAATCCTTTAATTGTGTGATTACTGTCAGCTCATGCTATCTTAAAATCACAGAATTTGTAAGATGTAGTTAGATGCCTATAACAAACTTTCAGCATTTTATTCTCTCAGAACTTAAAAAGTAAAGTTGCTTTCAATCACTTCTAAAAATGTATTCTACCAGAAAACATTCATTGCTAGGTATTTCTTCCCTGCTGCTTAGCTGGTGTTATTATTTATTATTTTATTACCATTTTCTTATTTCTATTATGTTAGCTCTGATCTTAATATATTAGCTTGACCCGCTATCTCTTATTGTGTTTCTAGCTGAATTATCTTCTAGTAGAAATACTTTTTCCAGATGTTGGCAGTGTACTATGATCGCTCTAATACTTTTTTCTTTAATTAAGCAATGCTTCTTAAGTCTTTCATTATAAAATATTGTAACTGTGAAGCAGGAAGCAAAAGGTGGATGGCTTCTTACATGATTCAAGAGCTTTGAATAAACAGAAAGGGAGGTATAGGAGAGGGGAAGAGAGTAATATAAAAGGAAGAGATTTTGTAATTTACTTTGACCCTTAATGTGCTCTTGTTATAAACTACTTGCAAGTTTTTAAGTGGGTTGAGAAACCATACCTTAAGGGCATGAAAAGTACTTGAGCACAGAAGTGGAGCTTACCTGGGAGGGGGTCTGCCAGTTTGGAGTCAAGTTTTCCAGAGCTTCAGTTGTTCTTTTACAGTTTTTATGAAACTGTTCCAATTGTGCTGTTGGACATACTAAGATTAATTTCTGAAATCTGCTATATATCCCTTATATTTTCCATGTGTTCTGCAAACTTTATAGGCAAAGATGTAATTTGTATATGGGCATGGTACATTCCTTAGCCATCATTTTGCAATGTTTACTTCTATAGCTCTTGCAATAGAGTTAATATTGGTTAAGATTATACAGTTTTAAGCCACTTTAAACCAGTAAGTCATACCATATAGTGAGTAGCTGTGTTGATCCCCTGAACCTTGATTTAATATAATGTGTCTAGATCATCCATAATATTTTAAATCCAAAAAATAACTTATCATTCTCATGTAGGTTTTCTCATAAATTTTCTCAAATCTATGCATATCCATAGTATTGGGTAGCACTCCTTCTTTGGACCACTTATTTATGATGTGCAAGAGACTGTTTTCAATTTTGCACTCTACTTTACTGAAGAGATCTTTAAAGTGTACTTTTATCTCTTTGAAGAACAGAAATAGAATCTTTCAGGCAGATTTCTTGTTTGGTGGTTTGAGAGGCATCTGTAGATGATAAGTAAATCCAGTTCATTTCTGATTTAATTTCCTGCAAACGCTTGGGCTCCTGTTTTAGCAACCTGCCTCTGTACATCTAAGTGACTTTTCTTTATTTCATTTTACCAAAAGTATTCATTGTTTGGATCTCACAGCTCTTTCCCTGGTGCATCCAAGATTCACCAATAAGTTCATTTCTATCAGCATGTTACTGCATGAAGTATCTCCTGACTGGAGGACTGTAAGCAGACAGGTTAACTGGTGACTGAATTTTTGTAGGTGCATGCATTAGGAAAATGAGGAGCTAACCATGTGTTTTCATGGTGGATTTAAAGGGTTGGAATGGGTGGCTACAAGTTCAATGTCTTCCTGGGCTTTGAAGGACAAATATCAAATACCTTTCTTAAGACAGAGCACTGCTTGCACCTCTTAAATTTTCCTATTTCTCCCATACAACATAGTGAGTTCTTTTCAATTGAGATAGATGCGCAAAAATTTGTCAGAGACTACTGGTAGGAGGCCTTCATAACTGCTCAGTGGTAGTAATTGCTTCTTTACCCATACATTGTTGAAGAGGAGAGAATCCATTAAAGAAAGAATGAAAGCTTGTTGCATTATAGATTTTTGCTCAGCTATTCCTTCCATATCTAAGCAGGCCATTGATCTTGGAATACTGTGTGAGAATCAGTGGGCCAAAGAGTGAGCAAGAGGAAGCTTGATTCCATTTTTCTAAAATGGTTGTCCCAAGTATCTGTAAGAGTGGGCTCTCCAGTGTTAAGGACATGATTGTACCATCTTGTGTTAATCTTTTGATTTAAAACAAAAAGCTAAGATTAATTCTGAGGCCATGAATCATAATAGAGGATTCTGTCCTTCCAGCTGTCTGTCCTAACTTTTTTGCCTATAAATTTGTGGTCTGTTACAGTGAATTTTTGAAGTGAGGAGACTTGGTCAAAAACATATGTCTTAGTGTTTGGAGGTTTTAACTTTTTTTTTTGTTTGTTTTATTTTTTTAAGAATGAAATCATAGAAAAATAATATAGCCTTGTTCTTGCAGTTAGTTTTTTTCCATTGGGAGTCTGATATTCTGGAAATTGAGTTTAGTTTAAAAAGTAGTACGAATTCTTTCCTTATTAGTTCTGGGGTATTGTTCTCATAATCTGTGTGTTGTAACTGAAACCATGCCTTTGTAAAATCTGGAAGTCTGTTTGTTGGAAAAGCCCTTGAAGAAACAAACTCAGATTATCTGCTCCGCCTGTTTGAAAGAATAGGAGGGAAGTAAAATGTATGTCGGAAATAAAGCAGGAACAATAAAGTTCTTGCTTAGATCTAGAAGAACATACTTTAAATATCTATTATTTAGAATTGTGGGTTTTGGTATATCAGCAGAAAAGAATTCATTAGCATGTTAGTGTTGACAAATAATATGGGGTCAGATTTACGATGTTTTGTTAACTGGGACTTTAATAATATATGTAATAAAACATGAATCTTAACAAGAAGAATTGATGCTTTGTTCCTGTGTGACAGACCCTTGTCGGTCCCTGTCATTTACCCAAAAGGTTGTACCTTAAGACTGACAAGCTGTGGCATGTCTGTTTTCGTGAAGCCTTTTCCAGGCTGTTCTTGGTATGCTTGATCTGCTGTCCTCTACAAATTACGTGCCCTGGAAACACTGGATGTGAGAAGGCTAAACTGAATGTGTAAAGGATCCAGCATGAAGACTACTTGCAAAGAATTTAGATGAAACTGAGGGGGGAAAGTGCTTCTGTGAGTTAGATTTAAACAGTCTTGAGATGAAAATACTATTTATGTCTTTTTTCATTCTACGACAAAGTTGGTACAGAGGATTCGTCCACAATGTGTTGAAAATAGCTCTAATAATGTTATGTATCAGGCAAGATTGCAGATAGGCTTCAGGCATGTGTCAGACTTCACAGACTTTTAAACATTAACAACTGATAACTGCTTAGAAGGATCCCAAATTCAAGGGGATGTTATAATTCCAGTATAACACTAAGTTCACAGTCTTTGAAAGACTTAGATCTTACGTAGATTGGTTGAGAAAGCCCTGTTCTTGCTTCTGTTCTCATTTTTCCTTCTCTGCCACTCTCTGTATAACCCTGAATTTCAAGGTTGACATGTACACTTAATCTCTTAAACCATATTATGTAGATTGTCGCTATTATCTTATTCGTCAATCTTATGCCTTACAGGCAAAACACCTATCAGGATGCAGTGTACCTACTCACTTGATGTGTTTAATTGGCTGAAGCGAGGAAGTTGCTGAAAAAGTTTGAAAATAATTTTATGAAATTGTTACATATTTTTTCCTCTTCATAGTCTCTTGAGGTGAAGTACTTAAGCCACAGGAAATTATGAATTTGGTTAGAAGTGCAGTGAGAAAGAAGAGAGTCTGCTTTAGGATTTCATAATTGAAAGGATTATGTGTCAGGGGGCTGGGGGAAAGGAGCTTAATTTTTGTTCTTTGTGTATGTGCCAGTGCTTTTGTTTGTAATCAAGTTACTGTGGTTCCAGTTATGTAGTTACCCTTGTGTGTCTGTGATGGCTGGGAATGGGGGGTTTGTTGGGGGAATCAAGGAGAAAAACGTTTCAATGGTGTTGTCTTGGGGTGACTGTCTCAAACCCTGACAGGTGCCAACTTTGAATTTCTGGTACTCCATTCAAAAATCTTTAAAAATAATATAATGTTAAGACTGTTTCTAATCTATAGGGAAAATGCAGTTTTAGAAGAAGAATATTATATGAGTTATGTTAAGGATAGAAGGCAACAAATCAGTCCAGAACTTGGACAGCAGTCAAATTCTGAAGTTCTTGGTGGCCTCTGCTCTCCTTTGCACAGTTTCCAACTGGTCCTCCTTGGTTATATCTGGTTTCTCTATATTTTTGTGATCTCCTTTTTTTTGTAACTCTTGTAGTAATTACCCTTCATACATAGGTACTATGCAAGGTAATCTGAGTTGCTCTGGTGGGGCAAGTCTCTGAAAGCAAACTTCTCTTGCCTTACCTTCCAGGTTTCACTGAAGTTTCCCCTGTCTCACGTGCATATGTATGATCATTACCTTCAAAATATTATCATAAATAGCTTTTATTTAAATAAAAATAAAATTAAATTTATTTTTGTATCAGTATTTTTACTGGAAAATAATTCCATTACTTTTCTTACTTTCAGATGGGCACCTTCAAGGCACACGATGGTGAATACATTTTAGAACCTCTGATGCAAGCAGATGGAGGTGAACATGAAGATGAACATAACAAACCACATCTTATATATAGGCATGATGAACTTAAAAAAAAATATCAGAAATCCCATAAACCTTGTGAAGTTTCAGGTATAGTCATACTTTAAATTTCATTGTGACTTTCTCAAATGCCAGATGTTCTAAAGAAATAAAAAGCAAGATTTAATTTCATAAATAATTTTTCTCTGCAGTGTGCCATTAGAACCTACACATTTCTTTCACATAGGCTTGTCAGCTGTTCCTTTTGTTTTGTGACAGTGGCAAATTCAAAAGAAAGACAAATTGTGCATATAAAAAAAATCCATGATATTGCAAGAACTTTGATGTGGGTTTGCTTTTACACCTACATTGTCCCATATGTAAACACTGAAAGAGTAGATCCACAGGAATTATTGCTTATATTCACAAAAGATAATGAACTTACTGCAAGTCTAACAGATAATACATGACATCTCTCTTCATTAATAATGGAAGTATCTAATATTACCCTTTAATTTATTTTAATCTAATCTTACCCATTAATGTAGATATTTGTCCTTATGAGTATTTTAATAATGTATTCATGCCATCTATTAATAATATTTCATTTTATTTAAGGTTAAAGGAAGGGAGTTAACAGGACCTTGGACCTTGGACTTTCAGAGGGAGGACTTGGGCCTGTTCTAGGGCACTGGTTCAAAGCGTCCCTTGGGAAACAGTCCTTACTAACAAAGGGGTCCAGGAAGGCTGGACATAATTTAGGAAAGAAATTTTAAAGGTGCAGGAGTAGGCCATCGCTATGTGCTGAAAGATGAGCCAGCAGGGACCACCAGCTCCCTGATCAGTTCCTGGGCTGAACAGGGAACTTTTTGCTGGAACTCTTCCTGAGGAGTATCTATCCAGGTGGTTATAAATTTAAAGCTAAAGAAAAAGGTGTAGCTTGGGTGACTAGCGTTATTAATTTTGGAAAATTTGTAAAACATACTTTATACTTGGAAACATTATTTTGAGAATTCTGCTCTTCTGTACATACTAAGGCCAGAAATTAACCATTACATCAAGCAAATGTTCTTATTCTTGTGCCTTTCTTTTTTCAATGATAAATAATATATACTGAACCAAATTAGAGATCTTTCAGTTTGTTTCGTGTCTTTTTTTCTTTAATCTAAACAAGTTAGTGTGAGAAAAAGGCTCAAAGCAGTAAGAATATAGTAATTTTCTCCCTTTTCATTTTTTGGGACAATTACAAAATATTGTGAGCTAGGGCTCACTGTCATTTTGGGGGGGAGTGAAGTTGCAGAAATGTTTACGAAGAAAAGTTTTGTGTATTTATGTTTCTGTCCTTCTAAAGAAGAGATGTGTCTCCTTTAATGCTAATCTTGCTTGGTTATTCATATCCATTCTTCACAGAGGAACAAATTATATCAATACTTGGAATTGTGGGAGTTTCTCTAGGGATGGAATCTTGACAGCGGATATGGAGGAACATAGCATTCAATACATATTTTTAGTTTGAAATTGGACCATGATAATTCTGAAGTTGTCTACCCAATCTTTTCTTCACTTTGTACTGTTTTCTTCTAAAATTAACTTGCCAATGAAAAATAGTGTTGAAACCCTGATATATGCCATATGCAAGTCAGGATAGGATATTTATTGCATTTCTTCAGTCCATTAAGTTCTGTTTCCTTAATATATGGAAGCTCATCAGAGTTTGCCAGAATATGTTTTGGATAAATCTGATAGCTATTACTTATCTACTTGTTGATTTCTGGTATTTGTAAACAAAATTAATTTGATTTGTTCTTGACTGGTCCATAAACTTAGATAATCTTTAAACTCTCCCTTTAAAAAAAAATGTTATTTCTCATTTTGCTAGTACTCTGGAATCTCAGGCACCTTCTGTGAGTAAAGATTGTGTGTATGAAATTGCTTCAGCCAATTCTCTTCAGTGCGTCCAACTCAGTCAGTCTGAACACACAGAGCATATGTGGATACTCTTAAACTTTTTTCGTTTCAGAGCCAGTCCTTGCTTTCTTCACTCATTTTTGTTAATGCTAGTGGTTTCACAATTAGTATAGCTTTATTTTGTGATTGGCTTTTAAACAATTACTCAGTAAAGTGCTTGCTGTTGTCTCTACTGGTTTACTTTCTGGCTGTCTTGTGCCTTAAGGAAGACAGACCATGGATCTCTGAAAAGTAGCTTAAGGTTTACACATGAGGGCTCTTCCCTGGAATAATGGAATGCATGGATTTAAATCCTCTCAAGGTGAGGGTGACAGAATTGTGATCTCTGAATTCTTGGGTCAGTGCTGTCGTCACTAAGTCATTAGAATAAAATGATTAGGAGACATATCCTTTGACCACTACTTTTTAAGAGGGAAATCTGGTTTCCAGAAACACAGTAGAGTTTTATTCTGAAGGGGCTGGAGTGTCCAGTTAGCTGCTTAAGTTCCAGAGGGTAGTGAGAATTCATATATGCTTCTCCATTAAGTACTTTTTATGTGAACTGTTGCTAAGGTGACTCTGATAAAGGCATTGGTTTTTATTTACCAGGCATCAGAAGCCTCTGGGGGCTGGACTATACAGTGTAATTGGAGGTACTACAGTACTTAGTTTGGAGATATCTGAGCAGATTGTGTATTTCCTTTGGAGCCTGATCCTACATAATGAATATTAACAAAACTGTCAAGGAAGTCACTTAAGGCTTTTGATATGTACTTGCTTATGAAGTTAAACTCCACATTTATTTAAATATAATGTTATGTAAATTTGAAAGTCAGTAGGGACTTGAATTCAGGAGTTGGACGTAGTTAGTTTTTATTTGTTCTTCTGTTGCCAAAAGTTTGCCTGTAAGAATGTGTTTTGTTTAACTAACTTGCTTCCTTTATTGTACTGATTAAGCTGTAGTGCTTATCTCCTTCCAGCCTTCCTGTTTGGATTATACTGCATTCTAGGAACGATGTAATATTGCTGTCTCTGAACTAATTTGTAACAGTGAGTCCTTTTATGGTAGAACTATATAATAATATACACGACATCTCATTTAATGTTCCTATTACAGTCTTCTATGTTTCATATTTTGGGTTTTTTTTTTTAGTTCTTGCACTGTTTCTCTTGGAAATAAGATCATACATATGTTTGTCTGTTTTGGGCAGCCTTTTGCCTTTTTGCATTTAGCAACTGCATTCAACAGTAAATCTTTTCTTTGCTTTACAGAGAAAGAGTTGAAGAAGAGCACTTTATTACATCCAACTTTCAGCAGTTTAAATGAAGAGAGCAGTGTTTTACAGAAGTCTCTCAGTTTAGAGTATACTTTAAATAACCTCTCTATAGAGGATGGTGGCAATCCACATTCCAGGAAAAAACGTTTTCTTTCCTATCCAAGATATGTAGAAGTGATGGTCACAGCTGATGCCAAAATGGTTCGTCACCACGGGCAGAATTTACAGCACTATGTATTAACATTGATGTCAATAGTAAGTAAGTTGTTAAGTATTAGGAATTTTAATTATTTCTGTTCTGTTGTTTTCTTTTCTGCAACTTTCCTGTCTTCTGGTTTGATCAAATTCTGTATAAAAAAAAAGAGATTACATAAATAAAAAACTTGGGTCCAAATTTCAGATCATGGATCTTTTCAGTTTAATGCAGTGTAAGGTGTGTAGGTGTAATTATGGGACCCATTTCCTGATTTTCTGTTTCTTTAGAAGAATTCTTAAGCTTCAGTGACTGAAACATAAAGATTAATTACGGCAAACAGATGTTAAATGGCATTGTGGAAAAAAGAAATGCTTGGTTACAGTGATGCTAGTTTTTCAATTTTTCAAGAAATTTCAGATTAATATGGGTCAGACCTTGAGTTGGCATCATTTGTTTGCAGTCTTTATGTGGTAAATTCTTTCTTGAACGAAAGTTCACTACTCATATTGATTCAGAATATAGTACAGTAGACTCTAAAATCAGAAGTTTTACCATGACATCTGTTGAACCATCTGTTAGGAAAAGGCATGCTAACATATTCTGCATTGTAATTATTTCTAGATTTCCATCCTTACATCTATTCAAGAAGCTTAATTTATGTGAAACTGCATCTAGCTTGGGGGCTAGCAAATTAAAGCACCTACCATCTAGGTATCTACAGAGACATCTGCTTTTTAGATGGCTATTAACTTGACCAATTACAGACATCTACTTTTAGATGGACAGCATAGCTCTCTAGTTTTCACTGGGATCAATTAATTTGCTTCATAGAAGTGCCCCATGCCATTCAAGATGCCATAAGACATCTGACTTGGCCTCAGCTGCTGCTTTACAAAGCTGTGCAGGTCTCCTGTAAATCATGTGTTGTATCTGCCAGTTGAGCATAGGTTTCTGATAACCTATAGTGTGTGAAGGGATGCTGGATAATACAGTTAGACAACTGAACTGAATTCTGCTCACTCTAATATCCACATCTCCAGCTGATGACACTAGAGGTGCTGCCATCTGTTGCACAGATGACGTAGGCACCTAAATTTAGAATATGGAGTTTCCTTTAATTAGTTTATAAGAAAAATAATGTTTTAAGGGAGATTAGCATATATTAATATAAGTCTTCTGAATTTTTCTACCTTTAGTGGTGTGAAGGTCTGAAAGTTCATGTATTACAAAAAAAAAATCATTATCAAAAGTTGTTTTTTCTCTTATTGTACAAACTCAGTTTGGAATTCCTTTAGAAACAATTGATCCCAAAGATGCCATTTTATTATAGTTGCTTCCTTTATTAAAGAGACGTACTAAGAAACAAAGCAAAGTGGTAAAGACATTACTTTAAAATAGAAGCTGTTTTTTACAGAACTTTACAATAAGATGAAATAGAATATTTATTATATCATTTTCATGAGGCATTGTTGTGATTATAGGTAATGTAATTCCTGATTTTTTTTTTTTAAAGAAAGCATTATTCCTGCATCTGTAGATGTTATACATTCAGCTACTATTCCTTACAGTACAATGCTTGTCTTTTTACTTACACAGTTGGACTTCTAGGTAAATAAGATAAGCGTTATATAATTGCTATTAAAGAGAACCTATATATGAACTGTTTTTAAAATCTAGTATTTAACATATACTGTATGAGTGAAAGAATACCAGTTCTTTTCTAAGAAACTTGTCATTTCTTTCTTGTGCATTCCTATCTGTACTGTGAAACTAGGGTTTTACATTTACTGCTGGCTTTGAGGAAATAGCATCCAATAAGCCATCTTTAATGTGAGTTTAATATCTCTAAATACCATTGTAGGTGGTAAGATGTATTGCTTGCATCTTTTTGCAGCTCTTACTCCACATATATTTATGCAGAAAGTAATGTTGTAACAAAAGTTTCTTACAATGCTGTTTCTGGCAATGTTGAACTTTTATAAATGCAGATGTAAAAAATATAAATTCAGATCTTAATTTTAAATGATTTTCTTTGCAGTTCAGTTAATTCCATGCACTCTCCCTCTTCCACCTCCATTTCCCCCAGAGAATATGTATTCCAGCTTGTATCCCTTCTTGAAGTATTTCAGCAATATCTTGGAATCACAGAAGAACTGGAAGTCATCTGATCCAACCATCTCCTGGCATATATATGATTTGTCAAACAGATAATGCATATGAATATACAGCCTTCAGTCTCTTCTTCTCCATAACAGTTATTTTTCAGTAAACTAGTGAAAAAAAATGTGAAGGATAGGAAAACAAATGACTACCATTCTTTCTTATGTAACCTGCATTAGAATTTATCAGTGTGCTGGTGGGTCATTTCTTGACCCACAGCCTCTTAGTGTTTGAAATAGAACCATCATTAGTCTTATTTGATTGCCCATAAAGGAAATAAATGACACTTTAAAATTTTATCCTTTCTGCCATTATACAGATAGCTTTGATTATTAAATTTAACTGGTACTTGTATCTGGTCAAGCAACTTCTGTTATAGGAAATTGTCGGGCTGCTGGCATTTTAAGTGAATCAAGCATTATACTTTATTCTTGTAATAATTCTGAAACTTTTAAGGTTATTCAGTTCTGGCTTGGATTTTAAAGAAAGCTAAAAACTTCAAGCATATAAATCACATTAAATTTTAATGAAACTTAGACATCTAGCTCCCAGAAGAACCTTTGAAATCTGGGCCCATTTTTCTTTTATTTTCTTTGGGGCTTTTTTTAGCATCAACAAAGCCACCAAAGTAAACTTGCTGCTGTTTTATGAGTGGAAAATAAGAACTGAAATATACTGCTAAATATTTTTAGAGTTTTAAGTGTCTTGTCACTCATCCAATTCAACCTGAAAAGGCTTAGCTCTCAGCATGCAAGTAATCCCATTGAACTGGAACTGGAATGCATTTTCTCATTTCTTTAAAACTGCATAAATGTTGGCAGTAAGAGTATTCACATTATTTACATTATGTCTTGGAAATACTTATTGTTCTGATTGAAATACATACTTCAAGATAGAAGGAATACCTTTGCCACAGGATTTTATGAAAAACTTTATTGTATTTCAACACAAAGGGTGGCATTGTTTAATGTGAAAGAATAAATAAAACAATAAAGAATACTGTAATTGCTTAACTTACACTATTCCTTCTTGTTCCTCCAAGCATTGTATCAGCAGAGCAGGCAGTAGGCACTGCCTTAATAGATTTAGTAACTGCAGGACTTCGTCTTAGCCTGTGTTCTGAAAGTTTAAAGCCCCAAACATAAAGGCTTGATCTTAGCAACTGAAATAATTCATTAAGACACTGGAGTTTGCTATAAAATTCAAGCCCACTTGAAATTTGATTCCATGAAACATTTTGAGGTACTATCCTCATTTTCCAAAAAAAAGAACCTGATTATTGACAGTAAGTACTGTACTACTTATATAGTTAGTTTGGTACTAAAAAACCTACTTGGTCTGTTCCTACTCTGCTTGCAGCAAAAAATTTGTAGTCTTGCCTTTCTGAAAAGAAATCATGACATGTAAAACCACCTGTGGTAGGGTTATGATAGCCAGGTCAGATTGCGAACTCGGCTGGCTGCCTAGTCATGTGAGTGCTAAAGTTGGAGCATGGGAGCAGGGCAGCCATGCATTCAAGGAGAGGATTGAGACAGCATCAATTTAGATCATTTAACTTGCAGTGAGACTGTGAAACCATAAATTGGTGTTGTATCATGGTAAAACAGTACTATTATAATATGATGTTAAAAGCTGGTGCTTTTGATTTTCATCAAGACAGGTTCCTGGCTTAGACTGCTCATAAAAGTCTTTGACTCTGTTGTTTTGTTCATTCTGTAGTCTTTCAGATCTGTGCAAATCAAGCTGCCATCCAAGTACCTTACTTGGTTACCAACCAAGTGACCTTACTGTCACTTTAGTAAAATTTTGTGGCTGCCATCTTTTACTGACGTATGAAATGGAAGGTAATGAGTAGTAGGTCTTCACAGCAAAAAGTTTTTCTAAGTGTAGTCTTGTTTGTACTTTTTTTATTTTTCCATTTTGACGGGTCATCATCAGCATTGATCATGAAGTATTTTCTGTATGGAAAGACTGTGTGCACCAATGTACCCCATCATTAAAACCAGACAAATTATTTTATCCTAATATGTATGGAGTGAATTCAAAGAATGTCTTTATACTTTCTTTGCAGCTCATACTGTTCAATGGTTAACAGTTTATTATTCCAGAACACTCTGGGAAAACATAGATGCATCCTGGCCTTTAAAAATATTTGGCATTAATGATTCTATAGTCATAATTTAAAAATAGGCAGTAGACCTAAATAGTTTGTAGGCTAATAATATAATATATTATAAAATATTGTATACAAAATATTATATATTTATATAGAAATAATTATATATAATAATAGGTTAATAATATATAATAATATAATTTGTATGACTACCATCTGAAAGGCAATGAATATAGTTACATTCAAAATTTGGAGATGAGTATATGGTTCTTTGTATCTGTTCCTTAGAACGTCAGTAGTCTATTTTGCCCCTTTTTCATTCAGATCAGTGTATTAGTACTAATGCTACAGGAATGTTCACTGCTTTTTATCTCTCATCTAGTAAAATCTAGAGGGCCAGCACAAGGCATATTTTTCTTGGCGTGAGCCAAGAATATACCTTACTATATTTCTTCTGTGTATATAAAACCCCATGATCTTGTGCATCTGACATGGTTAAAATGAAAGTAGGTATTTTTTCATGCACCAATGAATATACATAGCTGGAAGCAATTATTTTCAAAGTATCATTCATATAAATTCTCTGAGCTAGCCTTCTTACTTATCTTGATGTATGGATATCTGTAGGGGTATAAAAGCTTACTATTCTTTTAATTGTGACTGTCCTTGTATTGCAACTCCAGCGTGCCTGTATATTAAATGTCATAATAATACCTCACTATATCTTGAGGTCCACCAACTAATACAGAGGTATTAGTGTGCCCAGGTAGCCAAGAAGGCCAATGGCATCCTGTCTTGTATTAGAAATAGTGTGGCCAGCAGGACCAGGGCAGTGACTGTTCCCTTGTACTCAGCACTGGTGAGGCCGCACCTTGAGTGCTGTATCCAGTTCTGGGCCCTTCACTCCAAGGCATTGAGGTGCTGGAGCATGGCCAGAGAAGGGCAACAAGGTTGATGAAGGGTCTGGAGCACAAGTTGTATAAGGAGTGACTGAGGGAGCTGGAGGGGTTTAGCCTGGAAAAAAGGAGCCTCGGGGGAGCCTTATCACTGTGTACAACTGCCTGTGAGGAGATTGTAGTGAGCTGTGGGTCAGTTTTGTCTCCCAAGTAACAAGTGAAGGACCAGAGATAATGGTCTCAAGCTGCACCAGGAAGGTATAGAAAAAATAACATCGTGGAGAGGGTTGTGAAGCATCATAACAGGCTGCCCTGGGAAGCAGAGGAGTCACCATCGCTGGAGGTAAGTAAAGGATGTGCAGATGTGGTGCTTAGGGATAGGGTTTTGTAGTGGACTTGGCAGTTGGTTGAACTCAATGATTTTAAGGGTCTTTTGGTACCAAAGTGATTCTATTTTGCAGTATGTAGGCAGGCACATACTCGCCTGTCTTTATACTTCACTGCTGTTAGTACTATTTACTACTATTTTTGTCTAGGTGGCGGTTGTTGTTGATTAGATATTCGATGATTAGATAAGTGCTTGTCTCTATGACTTTCTCTTCAGTAGTACATGGCTCAAAGGCTGTTCCTAAGGTGAAGTCTTGGTACTGTTTAATTATGACAAAGGCCTTGCTTTAAGCTACCTGGGATCCATCTCATATAATAAGAATAGGAGCAAGGAGTACAAGGAATAAGGAGACACATTGCCAAGCAACACTCATGTCTTCGTCTGTGTAGCTTCTAACAGCTAGAGAAGGCTGTCTATGACTATGTCTTGTGAAATGATCTTTTAAGGTAGTTTCTTTTAGATTCTGAAAGGAAGGATGCATTGACCTTGTGCTGTACATGATGGCATTTGATAGGATCTGATTATAACTGTGGTGTGTATTTTCATTGAACAGTTGTAGATGGTGATGATCATGACTGTTACCATACTCTGAGTTATTGCAATATCAAAGGGATATCTTTATACCCATCTCAGTCACAAGTTAGAGACAAGACAGAACACAGGCATTCCTGATACGGTGTTATGGTTTCACCCCAGCTGGCAACTAAGCCCCACACAACCGCTTGCTCACTCCCCCACCACCAGGATCAGGGAGAGAATTGGATGGGTAAAAGCTGGAAACTCGTGGGTTGAGATAAAGACAGTTTAATAGGGAAAGCAAAGAATTAATTCACTGCTTCCTATGGGCAGGCAGGTGTTCAGCCATCTCCAGGAGAGCAGGGCCCCATCACATGTAATGGCTACTGGGGAAGACAAACACCATCACTCCAAATATCCCTCCTTCATCCTTCTTCTCCCCACTGTATACACTGAGCATGATGTCACATGGTCTGGAATCTCCCTTTGGTCAGTCTGGTTCACCTGTCCGGGCTGTGTCGCCTCCCAACCTCCCAAGCACCCTCATTCTCCTCACCAGCATGCTAATATGAGAAGCAGGAAAGGCCTTGGCTTTGAAAGCCCTGCTCAGCAATAACAAAAACTTCTCTGTATTATCAACCCTGTGTTCAACACAAATCTAAAACATAGCCCCATACCAGCCACTGTGCAGACAATTCATTCTACCCCAGCCAAAACCAACACAAAAGGCAACTCAGCCTTTAGAAGGGTTGTATTCTTTCTTTTTGCCTCCACTAAAGCACTTCTCTAGGTGTCATGTGGAACCTCTACTTGGTAAACTCAGGGGATAGCAGATTGAAGCGGACTTGGGTGAGGGGACAGCAGATGACATAAAACTTACAGGGGAAAAAAATGGTGAGTCTGAGGCATAGATATACTTGTGCAAGTTTGCATGAGAAGTCTCTGCTGTCATTGGGATCCACTCGTGGAAGCCAGTTTTGTACAGAAATATGCATGCAACAGAATAGGAGTAGCACCAACAGAAATAACATGGCTCTTTCACTGAAGAAGTAACTGCTCATATATCTCATGACTTCAGACAATTTTTGTGTCTTATGAAACATATGATGGAATTGGTATGACACTGCAAAAGGTGAAGGAGAAATCTCCCAGATCCCTGGATATCTTACATGCTTACAGCACTACAGTAATATGTAAGAGATTTTGGAGCCTGCAAAAGACTCATACCAGCTATGAAGTGATACCATGTTTCTTTCAGGGGATATGAATGTTTGTATTTTCTTGGTACCATGGTTGTGTGTAACAGACAAGAGGAAAGAAAAAGAGCTCTTGTGATACAATGTTTAGGGGGGAAAAAAAAGGAAGGAAAAAAAGAGCTGGACAAGATTATATCCAATTGGATTTGGATATATCATTTACTTACCTTCCAGCCTGTAGGTGTACTTGTTTATTAGCACCTTTTCTAAATAGGGCATTTTACCTCTATTCACAGTCACACTTAATTGGACAGTTGCAACAGGCGCGTCAAGAGAAACTAAACTTGGTGACCAAGTTGCTTCCAGTCAAATGGCAGCCACAGCTGTGGAGATAACAAGGCCTGACTTAATCTTTGAAAATTCCGTGAAAACAAAAGCTGCGGTCCTTCCACTAAAGTGTCACTAGTTTCATTTATGTATTTTTTTCCGTTCTTTCTTGCTGTACCCTAGTGTGGAGGCTGGGTTTAAGAGTTTGAAAAATCTCTTGAAACTAATTTCACTTTGCCTTGGCTATTACCTCTTACTTCTCTGAAGCCTGTATTTACGTCACTGTAAAGCAAGTAGATCTGGATATTGTAAAGAAATGGTGTATTCTATTAAATTCCTATCCCATTTCATCATCCTTTTTCATGAATGTTTCCAATAAGAGATGATTGAGAGAGGTATCCTTAGAATACAGGAGCAGGGAGTACTTACCCCTTAATTTTTTTCACAAAAAATAAGAATCTTATATTCCAGATCTTTGATAGTTCCCTGTGTCATTCTATCATTTCAAGTCTCAGTGGATTATTTTAGTCTGCCCAGTTCCTCAGGTAAATCCTCAAGTTTGGTTTGTGGTTATCTGCTCTCAGAATTTTTCTCTTCACATGTGTTCAACCAGGCTGAGAATATACTGACCTTTGCTGGTAAGGGCATCTTGTTATCAGCATAGTCTTGCTCTTTAATCTTTTGAAAGTAGTGGTAATAACTAAGTGTTTCGAGGTCAAGAAAGTGCTCATGAGGCAAAGGATCCATACTTTGACTCACACACAGGGTTAATGATAGTAGTGTTATTTTACATTTAGCATGGACTTTTTCTCATACAGGAAACAGGTATGTTTCAGATTTTAGTAGGAGCTGCTGACCTCTGGCGTCTATACGACATCATTTCAGTCCTCAGCTATTCTCCAGAGAAATAACCAGTAGATAATTCAGATGGTGCATAGATATGGTGTTGAAAATCCTGCCACAGATTCTCTTCAGGTGTGCAATGAGATATTCTTCTCACAAATACTCACTCAGTCTAATGCATCTCCTTTGAGGTATGAGTAACTAGTTTTGGGTTTTGAAGATACACTTTTGCTTAAATATTTTAAATGGACATTGGGTCAACAGGCAGGAAGGAGGACTCTTGACTCTGTGTTTTGTGTTGGTTTCTTTAGCTCCTCTATGTTTCCAGATTTTGTTAGCAGGATAACCTCAAGAGAAAGCACTTGCACAGCAGTAAAAGATTTTTTTCAAGGAACTATTAATGTATGTGAGGGAACACCCATCAACTACAGTATAAGAACTACTACAGCCATGAACAAGAACTGCTAAGTTTTAATTACAAGAAGGCTCCAGCTTCAAATCCTTGCCTGGATCATTCTGATCAACCAGGAGCAGAAATTATCTCTGCTATAGTAGAAGAGGGATTTGAGAAACTTAAGGCTAATTTTGCACTGAAGGTTGAAAGTCACAGTTTAGGCACTCAGGTATTATTTGATGTTAGCTGCACCTAGTTAACCCTCACATTCAGTTCTCTATCCCTTTGCCTGTTCTTCTTGATAGAAGCCTTTCAGTACTGTCCAGCCTTTCAGTACTGAGCAAATCTTGTATTGGTTTTTGTTGATTATGTCTCTACCTCAGGTGACCTGCATACTCTTTATGTGACAGCAGCCAGTGAAATGCATCTGCTTCCTGAGTTTCAGAGCTTTCTATTCCAAAACCAGACCTTAACTAGACTGATTTACAGGTTAATTAAGAGATGTTTCTGACTAATCTAGTGGCATTCTGTGATGGACTAACTGCATGAGGAACAAGGAAAGAGCTCGGCCTAGTCATTTGTAAAGCCTTTGATACAGCCCCCTACTACAATCTGGCCAGTAAATTGCAAAGATATGGGTTTGATGCATGGACTGTTAGATGGATAAGGAATTGACTGGATGGCCAATCCAAAGAGTTATCATCAATGGCTCAATGTCCAAACAGAAACAGTAATGAGTGGCATCCCTCAAGGGTGCACATTGAAACCAATGGTTTTTAATATCTTTGTCAATGACACCGACAGTGGAATTGTGTGCACCCTGAGCAAGTTTGCAGATGACACCAAGCTCAGTGATTCAGTTGAGTTGCTTGAGGGAAGGGATGCTGTCCAGAGTGACCTTGACAGGCTTGAGGAGTGCACCTGTGTGAATCTCATGAAGGTCTACAAGGCCAAGCGCAACAACCGTGTCCAGTGAAAGATGTCTGTGTTAATTCTATACACATGTAATCTTCTTGTGTAGGTTTATGCTGTAACAAATTCTCAGTTGTAAGTGCCTCTTATATCAGCTTAAATGGTATGAGAATCAATCCTTGGAACAAGTGTTTTCCAGTCCTTGGAATGAGCCAGAGACCCTCACAGATCTCATTTCAGATTCCTCTCTGACATGATTTTGGAATGCCATATGCTGCTTCTTCTTTGCTAAAGAGAAATAAAACCTGAAAGAGCTGGGCTGGAATTAATCTACCTTGGCCTCATACATTGGGAAACTAGATGTCTTGTCTCCTTCCATAGTAAAGGGATGAAGAAAGGAAATAGCTGCTCTTACTGTCTCGTATGAAAATATATGTTTAAATACATATCTCTAGATAGTCATGTCTACAGAACAGTTCATCCGTTCTCCTTCTCAATTGACCATTGAAGGAAATTGCTCACTTGTTAGTTACATGAGCTGAGATGGATGCGATAATTGTGTTATTGTAAGACAGTGGTTCCTACAGGAATGTACTTTGACTGGGGGGAGGATAAATATCCAGAAATATCCTTTCTGAGTTTATCAAAGTGGATCTTAAAGTATAAAAACACATTGTGAGCTTGATTATGGTAAAGTAATTTTGTTATTAGAAAAATGGTGGTTTACTCCACTCAAGTTCTGCCTAAATTGTGCTTGAGCATTTCAGATACCTTTTCTTTTATAAGGGATTTTGAGTTTTCCCATGCCCAGTGGATTCAGCTCTTCAGGGAGTATTTGAGAGATGTTCCTTATTACCACTGAGGAATTATTGGATACTTGCTGGTTAGTAACCAAGAAAGGAGTCCATATGGAAAGAAGCAAATAGCTGTACTGCTCTGAAATGTGTTCCTCACGTGGGTTCTGAAACTCTATCTCCTTCCCTACCCTTATTGAATCCTCTATTTCCAGCTTGTTTGTCAACAGAAGAATGAAGGACAGTGCTGCACATTCTGTTCTCTCCAGTTTAGAGAAAGGTAGGGCATGAGCAGGGAGCCAGTGCTCTGTCCGTTCCAAGTTTTAGCAGCATTGCTTGATCTCAGGTAAATAGAACTTATATACTGCGAGGCTGTGGTTTCCCAAGCAATTTGAGTCTGCTCAAGTGGCTCAAAAGACTTTTGAAATAAGCCTGTTCTTCTTCCCCTTTCCCTCTGTCAGCACTTATGTTGGAGACTGTACCAGAAATGAGATCATATTTATCAGTATAACGTGATTTAAAAAAAAAAATAAATTTGCAGTTGGATTAGTTCCTTGATCACTTTTGTAGCCTTGCAGCCTTAGCACAAGCTTGAAGGGAGGAAAGCCAGTACTTTTGTGTTTGGTGGCAACTCTTGTTTACATAAGGCTGTCATTCGACTACTTCTTTAAGCCAGAATTCATATGGATGAGATATCTGAAGCTGTTACTGAGAACATATAAACTTTTTTACTGCTTTTATGAAGAATAACTTTCAAAGTAGTTCACTTTGGTGTATGGAATTGACTCATGATTTTTACTATCTGTCTGCAAGACTATGTATAAAAATGCCTTTTGGGTATATAAATACAAAGTTTGTGAGTGAGGAAAGATACCTTTATATGTGTCATGTGTATTTTCAATACAGTTTTACAACTCAGTCCAGCTTCCATCAAAAGCGAGGTAAAAACTTAATTGTTCAAAGTTGATTTTTAAAGCTCTCTAATATTTCAGGTATTGATTCTACAAATCATTCACATAAACCAGCTTATACCTCAAGTCACAGAAATGTTACTCTTTTTTTTTTTTGATATTTTATCAATAAACTGTATAATAAGTGTACTTTTTACATTAGTGTTTCAACATAGTGTCTGTCTGTTTGGAAACAGTATAAAATTGAAGTGTATTCAATTATACTCATATCAAATATCAAATTTATACTCAATATATATATTGAGTATAAAATTGAAGCTATTCGGGTATTAAAAATGGAGAAACTTTTTTTTGTCACCATGTCTTTGGGTAGAAGGTACAATTGGATGCATGAGATACCTGCTGTGTAGTGGCTTGGTTCTCTTTGGTAATTTGTTTGTTTCATTACAGGAGAAACGGTTTATCAGGTGAGTTTAATACTCTAATCTTCTTTTTTTCTCTTTAGGTTGCAGCAATCTATAAAGATTCAACTATTGGAAATCTTATAAATATAGTTATTGTCAAATTAATTGTAATTCACAATGAACAGGTAAGAAAAAGAAAAATGTAAAAGATTTCATTCTTACATAAGAAACAAAATGCATTAATTTGCATTGTAATTACAAAGTTTAATTATTTTTAGTTTAAATATAAAATATTTTATTTAACTATGTACTTTTGTTTTAAAATAGGAAACCAAATGTCAAATGCAAGATTAACTTCAGAGCCTGTATTTAATATCTCTGTTTTCCTGTCTCTCTATTTGCACGTCCAGTTGACCTACATTGACATAAATCAGGCAGTATATGAAAGCTTATGGCAGAACTACCTGAAGTGTGGTTATGCTCATGGAAACGTGGCAGGAAAATGACAGATTTTAGAGAGGGTTTCGATGGAAGGCTTTCAGCCCTAACAGATGTAATATTTTAAGATTGTAAGAAGTACATGCTTTTCAAATACATGGGTGTTATATTTATTTATCATAAACTTCTTGTCACTATATTTTTCTAATATTTAACACATGGCAAATGCTCACATACATTGTTTAGAATAACGGGTTCTTATGACTGATGACTTGTAGCTTAACTCAGGTCTGACCCTTCAAACAAACCTGCTGAGGGAATTCTTATGTGGAGTCCTGCTGACTTTCTTTCCCTGCACAAGTCATTACTTTGCAGATTAGCAGCACAAATGACAGTGCAGTAAGTGCAAGTGCATGAGTATTAAAGCCCTTATTTGATTTTTTTGGCCATTTCTTGCTTAGGAAGGACCAACTATCACTTTTAATGCAGCGACCACTCTTCGTAATTTTTGCTTATGGCAGCAAGCACAAAACACTTTGGATGATACTCACCCTTCTCATCATGATACTGCTGTTCTCATCACTAGGTACAGTATCTAATATAGCCACAATTACTCAGCTAGGTGAGACAAATGCTTCAGTTTTGTTTTTACAATATCATCTTTTAACCATTCCACTGACATTGTTCATAGGTAAGTGAATAATACTATTTTGCCCTTTCCAAACCACTGATTATCAATATGTGAGCAATTACTCTGACATTACTATGTTGATAGATAAGCATCTGTTGATACTTGCATTAAAGATGATAGAAATTAATTAGGCCTGAAATTGTTGCAAGGAAATTAAATCTAGCTGTAGTACCTGTATGTGATAAGGGAGGAGTGTTGTACGTACTGGAGTTAGCTGAAGGATGCAGTGACAGACAGCTCCTGATAGCCCTCATATAGTTAGAACTATCAAAAGCTTAGAATGCAAAGCATCTAAATATTAGTATATTTTCTTCCTGTACACAAATCACCTCAGTGAGTATTCTGATGTTCATTCATTGGAATAGTCTCTTTTTCACTCTTCTTTTTCACTAAATTTTCCATCCAATGTTCAAGTTTCAAGTATACTGCAATCTGCATGTTTTTCAACGGCATTTCATACTTGATCTACATTCTGCATTGTAGAGAAATAAATAATAAATTTTTCTTATTTGCGTTCTAGATAAAAAGCAGTACTGTGGGCTTAGTCTAGTGAATTTAAATTACTTCTTTCACTAGAATACTAATTGTTTGAATGTCCTGTAACATTAAAAATTGAGAATCAGATTTGCAAATGCTGTAATTAGTATAGCAACAATGAAATACTCTAAAAATATTCTTTTATGTGCTGTAATGATTTGAAATAAATCTTTTCTTTCAAGGGAAGATATCTGCAGAGCTAGAGAGAAGTGCGATACTCTTGGTGAGTTATTCTTTTTTCATCAGTATGATTTTATAATAGAAAATATATGAGAATATCAGTGTACAGAGAAAAATCTGTTAGCAATAAGTCAGAAAATAGAAACAAAATTCAAGCCCCACAGACAAAACCAATGGTTTCTCATTTCTTATTGCTGTTCTCTCCTGGCATGTGCTTTGGTGCCAGGTGGTTGTTCGTTTTGTGTAAATTTGCTGCATACTTGAGGCATGACTTTCAACTTGAGTGCCATAGTATTCACTGTAATACATGGCAATACGTGAAAATTCATTCTCTTAAGCTTTTATATAAGGATTCAATTTTGCAGGTTTAGCAGAGCTAGGTACAATGTGTGACCCACTACGCAGCTGTTCTGTAAGTGAAGAAAATGGATTGAGTGCTGCTTTTACTATAGCACATGAGCTTGGACATGTGTAAGTACCTATTTCCTGGCAGGTAAATTTTTTTAAATTTCCTTTTAAATATGACCAATTTTCAGCAGTGGGCTTTGCATTTGTAAGAGGGTGCAGTCTGATATGTCCTTTTAGAAGAATCATCATTTTTGCCCTTTGCAGTGAGCCAAGTAAAGAAATCATGAATTTTATAACTTGGTTGGTATCCTGAATTTTAGGAAAAAATGTCAAAAGAAATGAATTCTGTGCTTTTTTCATATGAACTGTTTGGGACACTGGGACATACCCTAGGTAGTGCAACATAGTCCTGTTAATTCCAACTGTATTCTAGCCCTGTTAGGAATTTGCCTTTAAGAAAAGACAATTGTTCATATAACACAGAAATATTCTTCCTTGTGTTTGATCCTTTCAGAACACAGTAGAGTAACACAAAGAGAAATACTTTACACTGAAAAATAAGAGGAGATGACAGCAATTTATTTTATGAAGCATACCTCATCAGTGATGGCAGAAAGGTGCTATACTCTAGCTCCATGAGCATGCCACAGTGTAGGTAACGACGACGTTACAGAGCTCAGTAGCTAGCTTGTTCATTTTCATGTGCCTGCAAGTTCACTTAGACACATGCTAATTGTCTTGGTACTTGAACTGAGATAATAAAAATAGGATGGTGTGTTAGTTGCATTAAGTATGATACTGATGTGCTCAGTAGTATTTCTTACTGAATGGTAAGAGTTATGATGTGATTATTGGGGTTGCGTGTTGTGGACAGACCAGCCATGGCCTGTATATTCAGTTGAGGAGATGGGTTGTTCCTTTAAAGTGGCATACTCTTAAAACATTGGAATTTTTCTGGTAAGCTAAAGAATTATGTTAATTGTAAAATTCTTCCTGTACCCACCACCATATAACCAGGAGCATTTGGATAAGGAGATAATTATGTAAGGCATTTTAAAGATACCTATTGCCATAATGTCGGATAGCTGTATTAAGTGAGTCCCATTAAATTTTAAGGCACTTTCAAACTCAAAACTCCAGCATTTGCTGCTACAGCAAAGAGAGTTTCAGTTAATTATTGCTGAATTTGTTTTGGAGTTTATCTGTTTTGCTTTTTAGGTTTAATGTGCCTCATGATGATAGTTTTAAGTGTAAAGAAGCTGGAATTAAACACCAATATCATGTGATGGCTCCAACTTTAAATTATCATACAAGTCCATGGACCTGGTCAAAATGCAGTCAAAAATATATCACTGAATTTCTTGAGTGAGTGTCAATATAATGCTATGGTTTGGAGTGGGTTTTTTTGGTTTGGGCTTTTTTTTTTTTTCCCCTCCCAATTTCATTAGTTTCTGAGGATTATTTTAAAGGTATTGCTTAAATATATTTTTTGTGTTGTTCTTTGGTTTAACCAGTGACTTGCAGGACCTCAGTCCTCCACAAAAATACATGTATTTAATTTTTTTGGCCACTTATGACTTCATTAAAGTTGTACTGAACATGCAAAGCTTAGAAGATTTTGATTTTTTTTAAATTTAGTGGTATTGTTTATTGAAAATACCTTTAGTATTATTTTAGTAGGTTAGAAAATGCACCCTTTCTTTTCTAAAGTTTTTATGTAAAAAATAAGTGATGAGTATAATTTAAGCAGTACTATTTTTTTTTCCTTTTTTTAAAAAATGAGAGAAAACCCCACTTAACTTTGTTTCGTGGATCTAAATGCAAAATACAAATAAGGAAAATCAAGTGACCTGGTTCATTTAATTATTCATTAATTTAAATTAAAGTCATTATGTAGGCGAGTAGGCATGCAAACCCATAACTCCAGTGAGATATGCTTGTGAGTGTTGCGTGAGTAGTGAGAAGGTTCCCAATGAATTAAGAGAGATTTATTCACATTTCGTTCCTGTTTTACAACAGTACTGGTTATGGTGAATGCCTCCTAGACAAACCTAGTGGAGGAACATATGATCTTTCCTCTCAGCTGCCTGGGTCAGTGTATGATGTCAACAAGCAGTGTGAGCTTACATTTGGTATTGGGTCACAAGTATGCCCTTACCTGGTGAGTGAAAACCAAACAAAGTCATGCTTAATCTGTACCAAAAAATTACTGAAAAATACTGGTTTAGGAATAATTTTATCCTGAAATAAGTAACATTTCAGGTTATATTCTTTTGAAGGGGAAGATTTCAGTAGACAGCATTGCAATTTCACATGTGAGAAATGTATAGCAATAATAAGTAGGATGCATTCATTTTGATTTCCATATCTGTGAATGTGATAATTCCTTTAAAATATCTAAAGCTGCATAAACTAAGGTTTCCTGCAACAGCTGAAAGGGATTTATTTCAACACTTCCTGCAAATGTTTTCACATTATAGGTCATATCTTACATTAGCAGGTCTTGCTTCTCTGCTTCTTTTATTACTTTTTAGAAACTTATAACTTAAAAATAAATAAACTATCTCAAACATTTTTTTGAAATGTTTGTTCCAATGTGTAGATTCCTTCTACTTTGTCAGAGTCAAAAAGTATTTTCACGCTTGACAGAGTGTATATTTTGTGTACAAAACTGAGATATGGAAAGAAAACTTGACCAGATTAATATTGAAACTTAAGTTGTATTTTGAAAACTTAATGTGGCCATTGCAATATAAATACAAATACAACATTATGACTTTATTCGTTGCTATCAGGATGTCATGTAGAGTTGGATTTTGGACCAACTTGTAAAATTCCTCCACTGGTATTGTATGTCTTGTTGGAGCTGTTTAGAGAAGAGCATTTAAGCTCAGATTCAGACTGAATTAAGTGGAGCTTTTTGGTGAGGTAAAATGTTGTTTTGAGGAGTCAAGCTTTATGACAACATTAAAGGAAAGGAAAAGGGGGCTTCAAAGACCTCAAAATGGTGTTACTGAAGACTGCTTTGTAAATTTTGTAATCCATAAGAGTTGTTCACTTGTTAAGAGTCTTTCAGCAATTTGAAAATGTGGCTTTCTGCTTAATTTTCTAGTCAGTGCATTTAATTCTTGTTAAATTCACTTAGAGTCTTTTTCTGGGGGATTATATGGAAACTGTGCTGCATAGTATTAATCGTAAACTCTTACATGTTTTTAAATTAAATTTTCTACTGAAATAGAAAATGAAGTTGTGTATTAATCTGATGGGATCAGTTTCAGATATTCCACATTCCTGCTTAGCCTTAACCAAAATCTATTTTGGTTTTGTGGGTTTTATCTGTGAAAAATAGTAGTACAATAGCAAACACTAAGCCCCGCACAGTGTGAGAAAATACAAATATCACAACTAGTGTCTAAAATGGTATTGCAGGTGCAACAAAAGTAATCTGATTTTCTTTTTAGAAACAATGCAAACGCTTATGGTGCACAAGCACAGAAGGTGTTCACAAGGGTTGTCGTACCCAGCACATGCCTTTGGCTGATGGAACAGTTTGTGGTGTAGGAATGGTAAGCCTTGTTTTGTTTCTCAGTATTTGCAATTTTGGGTGGAGGTAAGAAAGATCAATGCTTGCTGTGTGGCAATACTGTGCCTGTAAAATACTGATTGTGTCAAGAGTGTCTACCTGACTTTACCTGCAGTTTCTCTTAGTTCTGTAATCTCGTGACATAAAAACTGACAGTTTGTCTGTTCAGGATAATTATTAAAGTTTACAGATACCACACTGGTTAAAAATAGGTGAAAGAAGTCCGGGGAAGTTGACATCTTTCCTTCTGTTTGAAACATTCAGATCATGCGTAATAAGTTGGTTTTTTCCTGATTGGTAGTTGAATTATCTGAAATATGACATCCCTAAAATGTGTTTCCCCCAGTTTGTCTTGTTGAGGCTGTTTACTGAACCAGAACAAATTAAGTATGAGTCACTTAGGTACAGATGTATGCTTTTTTGGAAAGAGGGAATATTTGGATTAGCATCTGGTCTCAGTAGTTATTTGTATCTGTATTGTATCTGTTTCAGAGAAAACATGAAAACGGGTGTCAATACCTCTTCACCCACTCTAGGAAGTGCCTTAACCACACATAACTTGTGTTCATTTTCTGTCTTGCCTATTGTAACATAATTCAGGGTACTTGGATCTGTTCAGTGCTAAAAACAGGAGCTCTCTTCTCATTTATACCCTAATGTGTAAGACTGCCTGGCTGCTTGAAGTATGGATTGAATGCTTTGACAGATTAAAAAAAAAGAAGTGGAAGCTGCGTTGCTCATTGGTTTATTTGGTAAAGAGTGTTTGGGTGGTGGGGGTGCCGCTCACTGCTTCCTCGTTTGCAAGATTTGAATGCAGATTGTGATCTGTAAACTTGGACAATATAACCTTTCTTGGGCTGTCCTTAGGGGTCATGAATATCTAATTAGTAGATATAGTCAAGGCACTTACAGAACCTTGAAGGTTCCTGAGGAATATAGAAATATGCCCGTATTCTGTTGATTGCTTGAGCATTGGAATGGAGAGGTAGGAGGTAGCTATATGATTCTGACCCAAACTTTTCCATGTCCTGGGGATATCCTAGTGTTCTACATAATGGCAGTTTGCTACTTAAACATTGAAAAAAACCAAATGTCACAGTAGTTTGGAAAAATCTCTCTAACAGCAAGAAGGAATTCACATGATACAAGTAACAGTTGGATTGGAAAGCATGTGTCTTTTTGTGTTTTAGAGACATGTTAATCAATTCTATTCGCTGTAGATATGTAAAGTATATTGGGCTAGCATCTAAAAATATCTAGAATAGCTATCGAGTAAATTAAGATTTCATCCTAGTCCTTTTGGCGTAAAAGACAGGGATACGGGGACAACTGAGAATGGGGATGCAGAGCAACAAAGAATTGCTTTGAACAGTAAAAGAAGTACCCATCTAATTCTGAAGTATGTTTGCTGTTCTTCAGTTGTAGGTTACTACCCATTTATTGATTGCTATTAAAAATTGTTGCATAGCTTGACTGCCTCATGAATGTAATACATGAAGATATTGAATCTGAAAGAATAAATCATTTTATGTGTATATATGTAAAGTAAGTATAAAAAAATCAGGTGGATTTTATCAGTTGGGTGATAAGGGAATATGCTCACCATCTGGAGAGCCGCAGCAGATCTTTTGAAATGTAAGAACAGAGTAAAGTATGGGCTCAAACCATAAATTTTTCTGTAAACTGGGATTTCTGTGAAACATTTTTCTATGAGCTATAATTTCAGAAAAATTAGAAGTTTCAAGGAAGATATAAAGTATGCAGATTTTTTGCAAGAAAAAGTTGAAAACATAGAAAAAATTCAAATAGTGTGGGTTTTGTAGATAAAGTCATTAGAGTAATAAATGTAGACTCATCTGAGAATCCATGCTACAGATATAAAGACCTGAGATGCTATGGTGACACCTTCAGTTAGACATCTTTCCAAGCTCCATTTCTTCTGCCTCGTATGCTCGTTTTATTACTGCTCTGGTTTTGCTCCTTTTATATGCCTTAGGGTCCCACTTCCCATCTTGGTTCTTTGAGCACTGCGCTTTCTGGACTACGTGTTTTATAGGAGGAAGACAGGGGCAGGTATAGGTTTGATGTACCACAGAAGGTTTCCTTACCTCCATTTGGAGTAGACAGAAGAGAGGCCTGCAGCAGTACATCCATTCAGGGGAGTGAATGGGAACTCCATAGACACAGCTAGGACAGGGGTTTGACATTCATCTGAGTGGGTGTTCTTGTCTTCGCTCTCTGCTCACTGGGGTCATGTGCTGAATCTGTGTACCTTCTAAGATTCATATTCCTTTCCCAGTTCTCCGTGACTGGAATCTGTTTTGAGACAGTTCATGCTCATCCTTAAGCTACAGGCCAGATGTGTTACAGTGTATCTTCTGCTGCAGCACCTTTTAGTGTTTTTCTGTTTTGTGGTTTCAGCTATGCCTATTTTCCTTTTCTGCAATCAATCCACCAGAAAGTTCTCTTCCTGTGGTATTCACAGTCATTCTCAGGGCTCTGTTGGGATTGTATTTTATAATGCAAAAAAAAATGCAGAAAAATAAAATTGATATTTGACAGGCAAAATACAGACCATCGTGTCCACTTTTGCAACACTTTGTCCTTCTCATTTTCTCCTCGTACTGAAATGTTCAGTCATCTTGTTTCCTTTTAGAAGCACCAGCAACTATCAGTAACATGTGAAAACATGTTGGTGTCTGGAAACAGGCTCAGGAAAAGCTGTTCATCTCTTTTTCTGCAGGGCTACGTGGGGCGCCAGTGCATGAAATTATGTCCTCAGACACTGAGCATCAGTGTGTCAGTCTTTCACTCAAGATCTCCAGAAACCATGTGTATCTCTGGATCATATAGGCAGTAAGAGTGAATTTGGAGTCCTTTTCCAGGCTGTGTGGGATGTGCTTGATTTCAGAGGAGCTCTAGTCGTGTTCTGCATGCATCTACCACTCTCCTTGATTCAGTCAAAATCGAACATCGCCTGGCAATAACGCTTTAATAATTTCTTTCAAGGTTGCTTTCCTGGAAATTTAGAAAGTTCAGTAAGAGATAAGTTGGAAGCATTCAAAATCAATTTATCAAGTCATAGGTTAATCCACAGGTAAGACTCAAAGTGCTTATTATAAGGAGATTATTAATAAAAACAAATTTGGGTACCCATAGATTTATTGATTCCAAATTTGAACCATTAACCCTCCCTCTCATCTCTGAAGATATAATAATTTGATATGGATTTGGGTCAGAATTTCTAGGTTTTTCGACAGAAAACCAACTGTTGATCTTGACTAGAGCAGCCTTGCCACTTGCTGCAATCTGTGTTTGGAATTGTGTGATACCCACTTTACATGATGCATATACTATATTTACCATAAAAAATGTAGGAAAAAGTTGTGAGCAATTATATTTAAGTTTATGAAAGCTCTGTATATCATAGTATTCTCAGTGAAGCAATGATTCAGGCAAACACAGGGGAACATCTGAAACATGTCTGGTGCTGGAGTTTTCTACCGTGACTTCATCATGTTGCTTCTGTAGGAATGCAGCAGAATAAAAGCTGAGACAAGTTTGTTGAATAAGCTATTAAAATCCCAGATGTGAGCATATGCTTTGCATTTTTATGGATCAAAATAATACTGTTGTGGGTATAAAATTTCATTTTACAACTCTTTTCTTGAAATCTCCCTTCAAGTTATTGTAAATGTTTTTCTGGATGGAAGAAGAACCTAAATTCTGGGTCACTGTCCTGTATTAGAATGCAGTGTTCATTGTGTGAAGGGGGATTTAGGCTCTTCAGCCTATAGTGTAAAAAATTATTTCCTAAGATGCTATGGACAGTTCTTGGAAAGGCAACTTCCTAATGTTCCTCATTTACCTTATGGCTGGACTATGTAGAAAGTCTGGCTTTGATTGCTAGGAATTTGATGTTAGGTACTAGAAGCTTTGGATGTAAAGGTACCCTAAGGCCGTCTTGAAAAAAAGTTATACAAACTAACAGTAAGCACTCCAATGAGAATTCATATGCAGATATGCAGTGAAATAATGGTGGCTTTTTGGTTTCAAGATAAAGCTTTATTCTGGGTGTCGAGTAAGTGATGATCTGGCCAATTGGTTGGATCACTTTCACAGTTACATGCCAAGATCTAGCTTTTGTTCTGTGTGTGCTTTGGGTTCGAGAATCACCTGGAATTATCATATTCAGGCATTCAGAGCTTAAAAGATATGGCCTATATGCAAGAGTTGGTGTGACACGGAACTATGCAGGAAGGCAATTTTATCATCAAGTTGGATTAGGAACTCAGGCAGAAGCCTGAAAAGAGAATCTGATTCTGTGACAAATTCCTATTTTGAAAACAAAATGGTTGATATCATGTGAACATAAGTAAGTACCAATGTAACAAAAGCATATACTAATTGGGAAAAAATTGCATCTAGGAGTTATTTTAGGCAGTGATAAAACCACTGAACAAGATTTGAGTCTTATTCCAGTCAGCTATATTCAGAAAGACTGTACAAAATTCTTGTGTGTCCAGCAAAATTTATGTCACTTGATAGTTCCTACAATAAATTTGTAATAACTCTTGAGAAAGTGTATGTAACATTTAAATTAATTGTAAAAAAGGGGGTGTAATATTTGAATTATTTTATCTTTTGTGTATCAGAGGTTCTTTAATTGTATTATGTGCCAGAGACTTTATTTATCTAAGTCCTTCTAGACTTTAAGGTAATTTGAGGCTGTTTTGTCTTGCAGAGAAGCAAATCCTAAGCTTCAGAAATAACAAACTGTTGAGTTGGAATAACCTGCTCTAGTGACTGATCCATATACTGTATTTACTGCAGGGAAAGATGGAACTAGCCACTCCCTGTCAATATGACCAGGAGAATCCCTCCTCACAACAAACCTAATTCGTGGACAGTCTGCAAATAGGCATCTAAAATAAAGAATTCTCTCTATTATGTATGAGCACGGATCCCATGTATTCAGTCCTGGCCAGCGTCTTGTCTCCAGATGAGGGCAGTCTTTGATGCCTCAGAAGGTGTTTGAAGTCAAGGACAAAGCTGACACGTTATCCACATAGAAGTCAGCAGGGTATATAGTGCTGAAATTACAGTATCTTGTAAATATTCTATTTTAGTATGTAAACTATTCCACTATGTTGTGATCAAATACTACGTGGGATTTTCTAAAGGATACAAGTGAATTAGAATTCCAACTGCCATAAGTCATCAGTAGGGTTTGTGCTGGTAATTCCTGCGGATTCTTTGGGGAAAGCCGCATATGCACCAATCATAAGATTCTTATTTAGACTTTTTAGTCATGTACTTCTTGAATAACCACTGAAGTGGATACGTATTTGCAGTTAGGAACAGGGATAGTAAATACTTAGAAGCAAGAGATTGATGCTTTTGGGGAAAAAAAAGAGAATTACTTTCTATAAATAATAATAGTTTACTATTATAGTGTGGTGAAGTCTCATAACGGACATGACCACTCCAAAATAGTCTTGCAGTCTTTGTCTTCTTAATAATGTAAATCCCAGGAGATAAAATGAAAATTCCTCCTTTATGTAAATTTTTAGTGGAAATAGGTAGTTCTTCACTAAGAATAAGATCTAAAGTAACAGAAAAGACATTGCAATGTAGTATCTTGCTCTAAGAATTATTATTTCTTTAGCTGTTAGTTTTTTAAATTTAACTATTCATTTCATTTTAGTGGTAATAGCTTTGTTAAGTAAGTACTAAATAAAAATTTGTAAAATATAAATAAAATATTTTACACCTTTTGTTATAGGTGTGAAAGTCTGAGTTCAAGAATGACTATATCTATAGCATCATCTTGCTTTACATAATCAAGGTCTTAAATGCTTGTCTGCTTTTCCCAAACAATCCCACTAGTTAGCCTTTGAGATGTTCAAAACACCCTGATTTTCTTGGTGGTTTGTTATAACTTTTCGCTTTTTGTATCAGCCCAAATTCAAAATTAAACTGAAAATCTTGTACATAAAAACCAGTTGTAAATCTATTTTTGAACTTTATGCATGAAAATGTATCAAGAATTCAAGATCTTTTAGAGATATTTGGATAAGGTGACAAGATAAATATATATTCAGCATCCAGTAGATTTCCTAGTGATCAAAGAACTCTAGACAGCATTTTTAAAAACATGACTACTGGGAAAGTTATCTTAAAGGAAACGGAACATTTTAGAAAATATCCAGACCCACATAAGAGTAGTGAGCTCTTAAATTTTGTTATTTTTGTGCCTAAAATAAACAGTAACCTTTTACTTGAATTATAAATTTTATTTTGTCAACTGTGCAGCACTGCCGCCATGGAATTTGTGTGAGCAGAGAAATGGAGCTGCGTCCTGTAGATGGAGAATGGGGACCCTGGGGACCTTATAGCTCATGTTCAAGAACTTGTGGAGGTGGAATCAAAAGCACCACCAGGCTGTGTAATCGACCAGAGTATGTTTTTTATTGTGTTCTACATTAGTGCATAATGAAGATATTAAAAAATTATGGATTGGCTCAAAATAAAATTGAGGTATTGTGGGTTGCCCAAATCAGTTTGAAGTACCAGTAAAAAATGCTTATTTCAGCCATGTTTGGAAAGAGATTAGTCTACAGACTCTCATATGCAGAGGACTTTCAGATTACTCGTGTCTTTCAACAATATTATCCATTCTGATAGATGTTTCTAAAAACTTAGTTTGTCAGGGCCTTTTTTCTAGATTTACTCTAACTGTTGAGGTTTCTTTAAACATTAGATACTTTCTTTGGAGTAAAAACTGCAAAAATAAATATATGTCTTTCCTACTAATCTCTTTAGTGAAACACTTGATTTGCTTTGATTGAAGGCTTTTCCAGAACGTTTCCATCAGTAACGTCCCACAAGGAGCACTGGTTATAACAGAGTCATTTAAAACTTACCTTTATAACTAGAGAATTACATTAAATGAATAATTCCATGTGGGTTTTGTTCTCTGTAGTAAAAGTCAAGGAGAACTTTACCCTTAACTTGTCCAGAAGCAGAACCACAGCTGGTGCCTGAGTAATTTCAGGGTTTTTCTAGGAAGTCATGTCAGCTTGGTATTATCAGTAGGGTAAATGAACTTCAATCAAATGGCCCCAGGTTATTTTATTTTCTCTGATGAGTAAGAGGCAGTAGACTAGATTGCCATTAGGTAATGCCTCTTTCAGTCTGTAGTAATTGATAGTATCAATATGCTGTTGATTTAGTCTTTTTTTCTTCCCCGAAAACATACTAATACTGAATTATTTTGTGTCAGGGTTGATAACTGTTAAAATGTATTTTAGACTTTACAGTAAATGGAGTATTTTCCACAATTTTGCCTTTTTATTCTTTTGATCCACAAAGTGAAACCAATATTAGGTTTCAGAAAAGACTGTGCCAGCTTGTAATTTTCTTCTTTCTTTGTCACTCTGTAAAATAATAGTTTCAAATTACTGAGGGAGGTGCTGCTTGTGTAAAAATAGGACTGTAATCTCAGCTAAATTGATAAAAACATTAAAATTAATAGCGCTTTCTCCTGGGCAAAATAGTTATAGCTGTAAGAGAAGTAAAAATAATAATGCATTGGTAAACATCAAGTAGCGAGATTACCACCTACCTCAGCAACAGTATTTTACAAGGATTGGGTTTATTTTGGATATAAATGAATGCACAGTAGAAGTTGAGTAGTGTGTAAGTCAGCAACAGCTGACAGAATGCTGTGTGAGATTTTCCTCTTTAGATCAGTGGCTGGGGCCACTTTTCATGGAAAACAGCAATTTCAGAAAATGAGCGTGTTTTACATTTACCTTTCTTTTAGGCCAATAAATGGAGGAAAGTACTGTGTTGGTCGCAGGATGAAGTTTCGGTCATGTAATACTGATTCATGTCCAAAAGGCGAAAAAGATTTTCGGGAGCAACAGTGTTCTGAATTTGATGGCAAACACTTTAATATCAATGGTCTTACCTCTGCTGTTCGCTGGCTTCCAAAATACAGTGGTAGTAAGTAATTACGCATCTTTTCAATTACACAATGAAAATGTTACTTTAAATAAAGTTTTAAAACAGACAAGAAACCTCTTGGATTTTCTTTCCAGTTTCTATGAAAGATCGCTGTAAACTTTTTTGCCGAGTTTCTGGAACAACTTCCTACTATCAGCTGAAGGACAGAGTTGCTGATGGTACTCCCTGTGGAGCAGAAACCAATGACCTTTGTGTTCAAGGCTTATGCAGGGTATTTAAATCTAAACTTATTAATTATTAAAATCAATTTTAACAGGTGATAAAGTAGATATTAAATATTAATACAAATAAACATTACTGAAAATATGGTGTTCTGAGTTCACTTAAGATTATTTTTTACCTATCAAATTAAAGATCTGGAAATAGGAGCAATTAAGGGAAGAACATGCAGTTGAACCTGAAGACCTTCAGTCTTTTCTCATTAAGCCTCGTATCTGAAAGAGTTAGTACTGTCCAAGTGAGCAGTGAGAAACTGATCCAAAATTAGCATGAAGGGAGGAAAGAAGCATGCTGTGTGGTTATTAACATTGTATTTCTGCTACCAAAGAAGGAAATAGTAGAAAATCCAAGGGTAGATAGATTATGTAATTATTATTTTACTGTAAAATCAGGAGGAACTGACCCTTGAATCAATTCAGCGCTCTTTGCTTAATAGCAGCTATGGCATTGCCACAAGATTTTGTTGGGAGAAGCAAGGAACTATATTTTAACAATTCAAGACTTTCTTAGCAAGCTTTTTTGAAGTTTTGCTGATTGCAGTGAAACTGAGTAAATTCAAGATGGGGAGAAAATATAGCTTATTTTTATAGTGTTGAATAAAGAGGAAATGACAGAGAATTGTCCTGTTTATCATAGTTCAGAAAAACCCTGGAAGTTTAAGTAAAGATACATAAACAAAAATTGTGCTTATGTTAGTTTAACCAGCATAGTCTGTGTGTATTCCTTTGCTTCTTTTCAGTAATGGCAGACTTTAAATGAATTGATTACCATGTACATACACATACTGCTTTTAGGATTCCAAGACTCCTAATGCAAGCATGAATTAAAGTTTATACACTATGTTGATTTTTTTTTTATACAAAATCTTTATGTACTGGTATGTATTCTTATACAGTTCTTGACATATTAAGTGTATTCAGATTGCACCATTATGTTTTGCCCTTATGTTGCAGAATCCAAAACCATTAAAGGCTTTTAATGAATTGCCAAGGAAGACTAGATATATACAGTGAGCAACAATATTTTGGGGTAGTGGGAAGCTTACATTACTTATTTTCATTATTTTCCACTGGGCTGAGTGACACAGGGTTTTTTTATTTTTATTATTTTTATTTTTTGTAGCAAGCAGGCTGTGATCACGTTTTGAATTCAAAAGCAAGGAGAGACAAATGTGGAATCTGTGGTGGTGATAATTCTTCGTGTAAAACACTTGCAGGTACTTTCAACAGTGCTCATTATGGTATGTTTGTTTTGCCTTTTTTTAATCTTAATGCACACTTTAGTATGGCTCAGAAATTATCCTTTACATTTGAGGAAGCTCGATTTCAGTGTATGTTCTTTAGGGCCTCTGTCAAGAAAAAATACCTTTGATTTTTCAGTCATATTCCCTCTCAAGAATGCAGAGGCAAACACTTTGACATATGAACCCATTCAAGTGAAAAAAAGTCAATCTGCCCAAAGGTCGAAGCCAAAGACATGGATAAAAGAAATTATGAGGGTAAAAGTACTTTAAAAGGATGAATGCTTCCTGCTTTTTACTTTGCATTCTCGGGTCTGAAACTTTGCAGCTGAAGGACCTATTCCAATGTCTCGTTATGGCTGTGTAAAGAGATAGCAAGAAGTTTGTGTTGTGAGCAGCTGATGGGGTTCGTTTTCTCCTAGAGTGAAAAATACAGCCTGTGAAATGTGAGCCTCCTTCTTTCAGAGAACAGGGGTAACAATATTTATGTTTTTTTCTTCCTCATTGACAGGTAGTGAATGAGAAACTTCTGAATAACGCTGGTATTTACTACTTATTTGATTTAGTTTCTCTAACAGAGCTACTGATAGTTCTTCTGAATGTAGTCTTTTCTGTGAAGCATGGAGAGACTGTTGCATGTGGATAGCAGTGCAGTTAATTAGTTGGAGCATAGAATATAAGGACAGAAGTTTGCAGGTTAATATCAGCCTAGAGGCTCCTTCGTGCTGCTTCACTGGTTGAAAGAGACCACAGGCAAAGTGAAACAGAAACCTGGAGAGCTGCCAAATAGGGTCTTCATAGAACAAAAGGATTGCTGCTGAAGAGGAATGTATGCCAAGTTTCATGTTGGATTTTTTTTTCCCCTGGCAGTGGGCTCACACCAATTGAAAATTACCAAAAATCTTAAATTATACAGCTGCCCTTCCCATACAAGTACATGTATTTTTTCTTGTGTCTGTCCTAAGAAGGTGCTTATAGATAGCACATGAATTTTGTCACACACATATTTGTTACAAGTCAAGTGTCAGTTATGTGAAACTGCCATTATGCAAATACGGTCGAGACTGTCACTCTCTGCTAATTAACAACTTTCCATTGTCACAGACTTATTTGCTTCAAATTGAATTTGGAGGGGAAAAAAGCCCCAATGCTTTGGGATGAGGAAAACCTTGAGTTATTATTTGGTTTCATAGTTAGTTGAATGTTTTAAGTTATGTTCAAATTCTTGAAATTATAGCATATAAAAGATAATACTGAGTTACACCAAAGAACAGTATGCTGAACATTTGGGATTAGCACTCAGGTGCGCTCAAGTAGGAATACAGCCGTGCAAACAAGAAATTGTACTTAGCTGATCACTGACACTCCAGTGTCCATGGGAGGTCTAAGACATCCTTAGGCTAATGACTGAAGGCATTGTCTGAGGAAATACTATTTTCCAAAAAAATTCTGAATTAGGATCATGAGTTAAGTGTGCTGATGTGCATTTGATCTTTTTCTTTTAACTTCATTCGTTTCCCTTTCAAACTGAAATGAGACATTTTACTAAGGCAGAATTTGGAATTGACTATAGCAGCCTGTGGTATGTGCTTATATTCATTCAGTTATTATGTTGTCAATAACTGTGTAAACAGCAGTGAAGCAATAATCAAAAATTCATTACAGCAAAATCCTAATTTACTTGGCTTCCATTTTAGGAGATGGTAATCTAATTATGTACACATTATTACTATGTTGGCTATTATTATTGCGTCAATTTAGAGTATCTGAGGATTTCCTGGAAAATGGTCATTCTCAGTGTCGTAGTATGTGATTTATTCTCTTTGTGTATCCTTGAACACATGCTATGTAGTTTGTTTATACTTTTCTCCAATATTTTGTCTTCTTTCATTCTATTACCATGAGGTCTTCAGTGTGTGAGGTGAGGGGCTTTTTAAACTATTTTGGTTTTCTTCCCAGTATGTTGAAGACCAAACCATGTATTTATCCAGAGCACGTAGCTTGTCAATTTGCAATTGCAGTGCTGCCCCCAGCTGGTAAATTTGATGGACCTGTAATTAGATTAAATCTTCATCTAAATGAATGGCATGGTTTTAATAGATTAAAAGCACTTGGAAGTTAATGAGTTATGAAATTTGTCATGTCTTAACCCCATCTGGAACCACACAGCCAGTCACTCACTCACTGTCTCCCAGTGGGATGGGAGAGAGAACTGGAACAATAAAAGTGAGAAAGCGAATGGTTTCAGATAAAGACAGTTTAATAGGTAAAGCAAAAGCCCCAGACACAAAACAAAGCAAGAACTGGTTCTTCACTTCACATGGGCAGGCAGATGTCCGGCCAGGAAAGCAGGGCTCTGTCATGCTTAACAGTGAATTGGGAAGACAAACACCATCACTCTGAACATCCCCCCTTCCTTCTTTCCCCAGTTTTTTGTGCCCGGCATGATGCCATATAGTCTGGGATGTCCCTGTGATCAGCTGGGACCTGTCTGTGTCCCCTCACAACTCCCTGTGCACCCCCAGCCTCCTCGCTGGTGGAGTGGGGTGAGAGGCAGAAAAGGACTGGACTCTGTGTAAGCTCTGCTTGGCAATCCCTGAATTATCAACATCCCTGAATTATCAACATTTTCCAGCGCAAATCCAAAACACAGTCCCATACCAGCTGCTGTGAAGAAAATTAGCTCTATCCCAGTCAACCCAGAACAAAATGTAAAGGATATTACCATTTAAATTTTTACCCACAGAGGTGCATCAACTAAAGTCACAATAATATTGTTAAACACAGTGAAATAGGAGGAAAAATTATCAAAATTTTTATTAATACCTCAGATTACATGTTTGTATTTATTATGTTTCCAATGTTTGCCATACAAAATTTTTCTTAGCCACAAGTATTGTTTTGCATTCGTGATTAGCATCTGTGAGAAACAGGTTTGGATTTTTTAACCTAGGTTTATGTGCAGAGTGACTTTTTTAAAAAGTAGATTTTGACACACCTTATTTTGGTTCCTGGTGGCGAGGCTACCGTAATAGTACTATGTTGTATTACAAGAAGTGATGACTCATTTGTGAAGCATTTGTATTTTGAAGGGAATGCACTCAATGTTTTAAGCAGAAGGTGGATCAAGCATGGCTAGTTTAACAGCTATATATCTACCTATGCTTATGGTCTGCAACGCTGCAATATTTTAGTACTTAAGACTCATTCTTTAGCGTGCTGTCTTGAAATACTCTTGTGAGAGAAAAGCTACCTCAATTGTGTAAACAGGGAATGGAGATATTTCATGTTAAGTGACTTCCCCAGATTTCTGTAAAATTTTAAATTTTGAGCAGTCACAGTGTTTCCTGAGTCCCTCTTGATATACTTGACTGCTTCCTAGAGTAGTTCTGCTCTCTAGGGATTTTTCTGAGTTGACTGATCTCATATTAGTGGTAAGGAATTGAATTCACATTTCTGAACACAGAACGTAACACTTCCTAACACATGAAGGCATTCAGCATTGGTTGTCTCTGGTGCACTGTAGGGTTTTGCGAATGAAGTTAAAATGTATTTTCACATTTACTAATATTTGACCATTTTTTATGTAATTAATTTGCAGGTTACAATGTTGTAGTAAATATTCCCAAAGGAGCAACAAACATTGATATTCGACAGCACAGCTACTCAGGGAAACCAGAAGATGACAACTACCTTGGTAAAAGCCTCCTGTATACAGCACTGATGGATAGGTTTTGTGCCCTTGACAGGCAATATATTATTGAGTATATGATGAGAAGTCTGATAAAGACTTTGGAGAAAATATCTAATTATTTTGTATCTTCGTTTGCCTGAGTCTCTCTGTAGATACTAGTTTTCCGAAAACACCAGTGAGATGTTGTTAAGGTTTCTAGTTCTTAGATGAATGTGTTCATTCGTCAGAGAATAAGAATTATAGCACCTTGCATCATTTAGTCAATTTCTTACTTTGTTGTCACAATGTTAATTGAAACACCATAAGTGAACTCAGGAATAATGTAGGTATTTGTTTTTTTAAATCTTCGAAGCATACACTTCGTTTATGAAAAAAGCAGTATGACCATCAGGAAATTTATCAGTTATTTCATATTTCTCTTTTTCTATTATGTCTGGGACATAAAGAATATGCTGATAGATTTGCAAGTGTGTGTAGGTAACAAAGAATTCATAAGTGCATCCTACCAAAAATTGTGGTTGTTCTATTTCATAGTAGTTAAATTGTAGCTGAAGTGCCTGAAAAAAGATTGAAGCATATTTTCCTTCTATCTCTTCTTCCATTGTCATCCTAGCCAGCAAACTTCAGAATTCTCAAAATGTTTTCCTTGTCACCTGTTGACCAGTTGTTACACATGCAGCTCGTAGGACACAGAAACAACCCTTGCCCCCTGACGTTAGCTTCCATTTCAAATGTAGTAATGCCTGGATTACTACAAATTTCACCTTATTTTAAAAATGTTTAACTTGTTGTTCGTCTTTATTATTGCAAATTGGTCATTGTATTAAATTACTATCATAAATGCTTAGGAATTTGTTTTTATTTTCAGGTTTACTTTTAAAACTCACTTCACTAAAAGTAGCTGTAGCAAATACAAGGGTGTGGGCTGTAGAATAGGGCAGAAATACCAATAATTACTGTTTCCTTCTACAGTAGCAGAACCTAGCCAAATTTAAAAGTCATGACTGCAGTTAGCCCTTCAGCGGAACAAATATTATTAAATTGTTATAATGTAGAGGAAAATCCATGGCCGAGAATATCCATGACAACTGCTCAGGTGAAAGTTACTGATGATTAGGATTGAATTCATTAATTTGAAACTGTTCGATACAACTTTTTACATGAACTATGTGTTGATGAGGTTTTGTTGATAGAACCTATTAACTAAATAGATCTCCAATATTTTATTTCACTTCCAGCTTTATCAGATACCCATGGAAATTTTATCTTGAATGGAAATTTTGTTGTAAGCATGTCAAAAAGAGAAATCAATATACAAGGAGCCATTTTTGAGTACAGTGGTTCAAACAATACAATAGAACGAATTAACAGCTCTGATAGAGTTGAAGAAGAACTAACCTTGCAGGTGCATGTTTACTTTTTTCATAAGTTTGAAAATTTCCTATATGATCATTATGTTTATAATTTTATGTTCAAATTCACTGAAAAACAGCTATCATTTTATCTCAATCAAGGTTTTGTGTGTAGGGAATTTATACAACCCTGATGTGCGTTATTCATTCAATGTCCCAATAGAAGATGGAAGTGATCTGTTTACATGGGATTCTTATGGACCCTGGCAAGACTGCAGCAGGATGTGCCAAGGTACTGTGAAGTATTTTTTACACCAGAACCAAAGACCTGATGGCATTTAGGAAGGGACTTGTCTTAAGTTCTCTGACTTTTCATCCTTACTTGTGAAGAAGAAACTTGTTACCCTCAGTAAACTTTAAGTGCACAGAGCCTTTAAGGGCAGAATAGCTTCTGATTTTTTTTTTTGCTATTTTTAGTACTTATGCAGTACTATTCTATATTCAAACCTACATTTGGAGACATAGGAGCAGTTTACTTAAAAAAAGCTTGAATCAAATCTAATATGTCCTTTTAAAGTGGTATTGTATGTCTACTAAAGTTGATACCCTGTGAGACCACCCCAGGACAGATGGGAGGTGGAAAAGGTGACTGGGAACAGGTTGTTCACCTGGAATGTAGTGAGCTGCACAAAGCAGCATGTTTGTGCAGAATCTGCTCTATACAGCAATTTGTGTTAATGGGGTATCTCAGTTAAATTCCTAATTGATAGATGGAATCCATAGGGCACTCTTATTTTAGCCCTTTATTTACTTCTTTTGCTGCTTTTTCAAGGTATTCGAAGAAGAAGAGTGACATGTATACGTAAAAGTGATCATGTGGTAGTGTCTGATCAAAGATGTGAACTTATACCAACTGTACCAAGTGTCTTTGAGGAGTGTAATACAGAGTGTGAATTAAGGTAAAAAAGGTTCCTAACTGACGGAGTTAGTGTGGTCTTATATGTTTTTATTGAATGACATTGAAACAAGGTAATTCAGATTGCTTTATCCTCTGTCCCTCCATCCCTCTCTACCTCCCTCATCCTTCCCATCTCTCCTTGTTTTCCTCAAATCTGTTGGTGTAATGGCTTTATACATTATATTCACACCTCTGACTCCACGTAGAACTAGGGTACTTTTCTAATTTTGATTGGTAAAGTACAAAATCTCTTGTTAGAATTGTGAATCTGTTCTGTATATTCTGGCACAAAAACTTGTATTGCTGCTTGAAATACATTTTCCAACAGAATTGTACCCACAACTGGAACTAATTTGAAACAGACTTGTGTTTTTGCACTCCAAGATAGCCCACACTGAAGTATTCAGAGGATGAAGAGTTAGAATTATAGCTTACATTTTTCAAAGTCATCTAGGAGATGAAGACAAAAGATCCTTTAAATTTAAAAAGTTCTTTTAAGTCTGTGAGTCAAATTCTTTTATATTGCTTTGAAAATTCCAGTCATGAGACAGAGTTTAGTTTTATCTGTTCCCTAAAATGCATATCTATATTTACATTATAATTCTTGGTATATTCTCTGAGTGCTTTAATTGCCATGGTCATATTTTTTTAAACATAGTTAGCTTTCTACAACAGTTTGTCATTGTAGGTGGCACAGTGTTGGGAAAAGTGACTGTACATCAAAGTGTGGCCCAGGACATCGGTCTATTGAGATCCACTGCATGAAGTACTCTATTGCAAGAGGACTCAGTGCTCCAGTGGATGATAAGTACTGTGCTGATCAGCAGAAACCACCAGCAAGAGAGCCCTGCCACGGTGACTGTATGTTAAGAAGTTGGCACTACACGGAATGGTCAGAGGTACAGATTTAAAACTTCATAATTGTACCATTATAGTTCTGGCATGCATACCAAATTTTTATTTCTCTGTATTTGTTTTAGTTTAATAACTAAAAGGACACAATGTTTGACAAGTACAGGTTTGTAGGATCAGCTAATACCAACCTTTATATTTCAGCAGCTTCCTTATATTTTTGTAAGAAATGATAGCTTGGTTTCAGGTTAGTTTTGGAAGTCAGCAGCAAAGATCTGGTAATTTAAGGTGTATATTTTATTAACAGTCTTAATAATTTAGTTCTGTACAATTTTGGTTTTATTCTTCATTAGAGTTTTATCTTGGAACTATTATATGAAGTGCTGATTTTATCTCAAATGAACCTACTAGCAGTCTGTGGATTAAATGAGGGACGCTTTTGTCTGGCGCAATCATTAACATCTTCTAAGACTGATAATGTATTTTGGCCTGGTTTTATTGTATTCTGTTTCCTTTTTCGTAACTATACACCACAGTGTTCCAGGAGCTGTGCAAGAGGTGTCAGAACCAGAGAAGCTTTTTGTATGAACAACTTGGGTCGTCATCTTCCTGAAAGAGAATGCCAGGAAATTCCAAGAGTTGTTACACAGAGTTGCAATGAATTCTTATGTCCAAGCTGGTCGGTTACTGACTGGAGCGAGGTAATGAAACCATGGAAAACTTAAGGTACATTTGGTCCTGGTCATGGATATTAAAATAAACTACATTAAGTGTTTAGGGTTTTTATTTTATTTAGGGCCACACGGTTCCAAAAGTTCTGAAGTCCTATGATTTGTCTGATACACATTACAGATCTACGAATGGCATGAGAACTTCTGTAAAACAGTCCTAGAATTTATTTTTTTTCCTTAATTTTGTTACATTAAAGTGAGGTAGTGAAGATACGTAACGTAAATGTATTTGCAATAATTTGCATACCTTCCTTTTTTATGAAGCCATGAGAACTATACAGCCAACTGTTTAATAGAATTATATTAGTTTTATTATAGATTAGAGGGATATGAAAGAGTCATGGACAGTTTGAATATTTCTTCCAGTGAAAGCTATGATATATGTGCTATTATTTTAAACAAGTATTCTTTATTCTATTGGAAATAAATGATCTGTACATAGTTTTCATAATTTGTAGCTTTGGAATCTTAATAGTGATTTCTTTGTGGCAGCATTTGAGTTGAAGTTAACAGGAAATGGAGAATTCCTTTAAAAATAGGGCTTTTTGGACTACTTAGATTCATGGAATATTTTTGTTATTTATGTGATTTTAAAAATCCAACAAGTTACTAAAAGAAATTGAAGCCATTAATGCAGATTCATGTCTCTGGAAACTGATGGTTCTAATAATTTTACAGTGTCCTGTGACATGTGGCAAAGGAATGAAGCATCGTCAAGTCTGGTGCCAACTTAATGATGAGCAACTAAGAGATGATTTCTGTAACCCAAATGACAGACCAGAATCAATAACACCATGTGAACTTCATGAATGTGCATCTTGGCAAGTAGGGCCTTGGGGACCAGTGAGTACATAAGGATTCCTGGCTTCTTGTTTTATAGATCAGGCTATGAGCAATCACAAAACAATACTTTTAAAACATTTTAGTTGAATCTTAAGCAGTTGTTTTAGTTGAATTGATTCCTGTGTTTGTTTGCAGGATCCTATTGGCTATCTAACTTGTAATTTAGGAACACCCATATAGAAGTTAAATGCCTAAAATAGTAATTGATCCTGATCCTTAATATCTAAGATGCTTTTGCGTGAGTGTATTACATCCCCAGAATAATGAAAATAGGGGTAGCAAACTGTTCAGATGAACAAGACAGGTAAAAGACCAAATATTTATAGGTGAATGGGCATATTCAAGTGGTAGCTTCAATTAAGATCATAGAAATGTATATGCTAGTTATAGCAGGGAAAAGGACTTAGTATTGTTACATTTCATTTTTACCTTCAGTGATAAAAGACCTGCTATCTCTTTATGTGAAAGTGCTGTTGAAAAATGTGTTCCTCTGTGATGCTCATCTAATGTAAACCAGAGTGGTTTTAAAACTCTAGAAAAAAGTGAATTAATTTGTGAAGGAAACTTTTGCCACCATGTAGATGAGAATTGTTTTTAAAAAATAAGGTACTCAATTTCATGTGGCTTTTATAAGATCAGGTTACTCAAACCAACCGAAGATTATTCAGTATTTCTTGGACATTAATGGGAAATCATAACTGAATAGCAGCTGATCTTTATTTTATTGCATACAGCCTGTTACTAAAATACAGAATAAATATACCTTTGGAAATTAAGTATATTTTTAACTTAGACATTTCTTCTATTTTTTGCCTTAGAGATAACCGCACTGTTATTTAACATAATGTAGAATACTTTTTGTGTAATCTTTTGATCACAAGATGGTGACTTTCCATTCCTACAAGCTAAATGAAAAAATTAAATTAAAAATTAATTCAGTCCCATGATAGAATTCTTATGGATAAAAAATGGTTTTCTAAAATAGCTTGTACAAGCAATTTACCTGTCTATGTCACTGGAGCAGAGCTTTTCATAGCAGTTTATCCACTGTATCACCTGGTAATAGCCATTCACAACCAGGTTTTTACAAGTACTTGTGCTTGAACCACAACATTTATAGGGATAGGATTTGTGTCATAATATTTTCAACCATTTAATGTTTTATGTGGCTTCTTTGAGTGCAATCTAGTCAAACTCTGTAGTGAAGGGAAAGACATTTAACAGCTGCAGCCAATGATTCATTTGAAGCTACTCTTACTCTTCTCTTTCTGTTTCCTCTACTTTCTCTACGCCAGTTTTTATTGCTGAGCATGGCATTATAGAGCATGGATTGTCCCTTTGTTCAGGTCAGGTTTGCTGTTCTGGCAGTGCCCCTTCCCAGTCTCCTGCCTGCCTCTAGCCTACTCACTGCAGGGGGTAGAAAGGGGGAAAGAGAGAAGGCCTTTGTCTTGCACAAGCACTGTTCATTGGTGTGCTACGGACACTGGTTAAGTACCTGATGGTCTGCCACAAAGGAAGTTAACACCATCTCAGTAGTCATTCCTATTCGTTCTGGAAAGAGTTTTAAAGTAGAAAATGTAATTTAAAATGAAATTTGATTATAAATAGTGCTATTTCAAATATATGAAATTCCTGCCCTCAACAGTGTGCTGTAACGTGTGGACGCGGATACCAGGTGCGCACAGTCAAATGCGTTACTGGGACATACCGTGTTATTCTGAACGATGACAGGGAGTGCAATGCTGCCACTCGTCCTAGAGACAGTCAAGTAAGTTAAAAAATACCTCTCTACTTACCTGTTAAAAGTGTCTAAATACAGCTGTTGTCTACTGACTCTATGAAAGAACTTGGAGGAAACCACCTCTTAAATGAGAAAAAAATACTGAAACTCTGTGCTTTTCTTCACAAATGTCAAATTTTGCCTGGGGAATCAAATAAAAGAAGGGTAATTTCAAGACTGGATGTTTGAAAGTTGGTCTGTGATTGAAGGGTTAGCGTGTATGATTTCAAGGAATCCAAAGGCCGGTGATTATTTGGCAATGGGGGAAGCTCCAACATGTAGAATATTTTAAGGACACTGCTTGCTATCCTGCTTAATAAATAATAGTACCCAACCAGCTTCTTTAATAAGCTTCTAAATATAAAAGCCAGTTAATTGGTATAATTTACTTCTGCTTAGATGTGAAAACACTGGGTTTGAGTATCCTTTGCCTTTTTAATTGTGGTACCTGTTTGGCTGCTGACTGAAACTAGGCAAATTTATGTTCTCAGTAGCTGAAGGTGTAAAGGACAGGACAGCACAGCTGTTTTCACTTAGTCCTTCTGTGCTGCCTGTGGCTCTGAAGCAGGGCACTGTAATGTCTATGCTCCTTGTCGCAAACAAGTTGGACAAAATTGTTCTTTCTCAAAGTGCCAATATTATTAGTTATTACTAATGCAGTTTTAAGATCAAATAAATTTTCTTTGACACTCAATTTAAAACAAAATAAAACAATTCAATGAAAGGTCTTTGAATAATTCCAGGGAAAATGTAAAATATGGTATTTACATGTTAATTAATGCTGGCTTATTGTAATGGTAGGATCTAACCATTTGCTTTACATTTGGCTCTTCCAAAAGGTATATTTCAAAAGTTTGGTTTTTTTTCCTCACCCCCACAGGAATGTGAATTGCCCTCTTGTCCAGAAAATACAAAATTATGGACTACTTCACTTCCTCTAGTTCATGTGGGGAAGGTGACCCAGTGGAGATACGGATCATGGACCCCAGTATGTAATGTAGCACCTTACAGAGCACCTTGCAGAGCAGTCCTCTACTCATTCACCCATTTTTCCATAAAGCTCTCATTAAGATATTTTTCAGACTGAAATATGCTTGGAATAGATTAAAAAAGGAATTCTAATATTTTCTTAAGAAAAGAAACTGTTTCTTAAGGAGCAGATAGACACTCCCAGGAAACTGTGCTTCCAATCCAACCAGAAAAAATAATAGGAAAAAAAGCAGAGTTCTAGGAGCTGGGGTTCTGAGCGAAATAGTTTTTGTATGACTGACAGTGCGCTAAGAAGTGTTTTTTTAAATGCAATTGATCAGTTTCTGAGCGTGGAGGTCATCTTTGATTTTAAAATATGATTTAAATCTTCGATGTGAATAGTAATACTAAACAGTTGGAGTCTTTAAAGGTCTAATTTGACAGGTTTTTTGTAAAATAAACATTATTAAAACAGTTCCTACATAAATTTTCTTCAATGGAAGCTTTTTATTTTGATAACTTGATAGCAATGTGAAAATTTAAAATTATCTATAAGATGTAGGTGTGTCTTAGTTCCTTGAGATATTTAAGAAAGCATATAATGCAGTTATATTTTTGCACAACTGTTTTAACTAAATAGCAGTAAATGGTGCATAAACTGAGGCTACTCATCAGTTTTTCATTAAATCCACCTTGAACTTCTCAGCTATAAAGGCATCAGTAGGGGCTCAATGGAATCTGCTAATACAAACCATAATGGCAAATGGATTGTTAATATTGGTTTTTATTTTAACAGTTGATGTAAATATCGCATCACTGTGTAATAACTAAAATGTTCTAGAAGTTACTGGTGTTTCTGTTGTTACTTGCAACTGTATAATTATTCCATATTATAGTTTAAATGCTGTCTGTTTATAGATGCTGAAATGCTTCATGAGAATTAAGGCCATGCAATTCAGTTCCAAGCCCACAGAAATTCTTAAGGCCTAAACCTTTCAGCAATATTTCACTTTCCTTTCTGAATGCATGACTCTATTAGTGTGAAATGGAAATCTGATTTAATTCTAAAGTCAAGCTGATACTAAGCTATGTTAGTATTTTAGATGCTTGCATGATCTTGTTTTAGTCTCCTAAAGTGTGATGATCTTGAATTGTTCTCTGTCAGTGCTCTGCATCCTGTGGGAGGGGTGATCGTGCTCGCTATGTGAGTTGTAGAGATGCTCATGGAGAAATAGCAGATGAATCTTTGTGTGCTCATTTACCACGACCAGCTGAAATTTCAAGCTGCTTTAGCCCATGTGGAGAGTGGAAAGTTGGAAACTGGTCGCCTGTAAGTATTAATTGTAACAATCTTTTAATGTATATATTTAGATTATTGGCCAAGTCTCTGTTTAGAAATTGAGGGTTCATATTTTTTTTTGCAAATGTGATTGAAATTGCATCCCTTGAAAAAGCAAAGTGTATATTTGTTCTTGTCAAAAGTAAATATAAATGTATTTGTTTATTAATTATCAATGTTCTGTGACAAAGACTGTGTTAATCTTTTGGTCAGTGCACAGTTACGTGTGATAGTGGCATAGCAACAAGACAAGTAATCTGTGTAAACTATCATCAGCAAATCAGTGAGAATTACTGTGATCCTGAAGGCCAACCTCCTAAGGAACAAGAATGTAACATGCCACCATGTCCACCGGTTTATCATCATGTTCCAAAAATACATGACCATCCAAGCCATTTTCCAGAAATAGGTTACCTCCCAGTGCACCTTCCACAAGACAATTTAAACCAGTGGAACCATCCTTCTGTGGCAGGATATCAATGGAGAACTGGACCCTGGGGAGCAGTAAGAAATTTCTTTAGAATTCTTCTGTCACATGTGTGTTAACATTTCTAGAAATGTTATTGCAGTACAGATTTGATCAAAAGAGAAGCACATCAATTTAAAAAATTATTGTTGTTCTTATTGTTGTTCAGAATATATTAAATTCTAAGTGTAATTTTTCTGTGATTTCAAATTTGAAATACTTCTACATAGTAGTCATTTTTATTTGAAAATTTCAGTTTTGAACATTAAGGTTTAAAACTAAGCTGTTTTAACCAACATATTTTACATTTTTCTGATCATGCAATGGCAAAATGTATGTTTACCTGTTTTGGTAGTGCTCTAGTACTTGTGCAGGTGGATTTCACCGTCGAGTTGTAGTATGTCAAGATGAGGAAGGAAGAAGTGCCAGCAATTGTGATGAGACAACAAAACCTTCAGAGTTGAGACACTGTGATTCTGGACCCTGCCCACGGTGGAACTTTGGGAACTGGGGAGAAGTAAGAGCATTTCACTTACAAAGGGGAACATTGTTTACCATATAAGCTTAGAAGTAGAATCATAATTATGTGACTGTCAGTGGAACTCAACACCTTGTTTTTACTTATTTAATGGAGTTTAGAATTTAAAAATTTAAGAAGAATGAGTTTCAACCTGTTTAGATAAACTTTATTCTTTGATCAAATCCAGAACTGTAGTGGAAATGAGCGATGTAAATATACATCCAAAAGAAGTAAGTATTGTGTGAGGCTAAGGATGTGCAACATCAGCAAAGCATATAGTTGTTGTACAACATATATCTTGAGACACAGAAAATTATATTCTATTACAAAAAGCTGGATTGTATGCGGAAAAACTGCAGTGTAATAACTAGTCTAAGAAAAAGAAATGAGCATAAGAAGCTGAAGAGAAACCTTATTCCATGTAATTTCATAGGTACTAACAATAGTAGCTGCAAGTAGTAGTAGCTACTGGGTTGTAGTTACAAATTAAAAGTATGGAGATAGGACCATGCATCTAAAAGGTGTGCCTGGATTAGAACATTTTGATGAAACATTTTATGTTATTGGACAAAGAACAGTTTCTCCATGCGGTGTGATATCATATCTTGACCACACATTCTTGCTCAAAGACTACAGAAAGAGTTAAAGCTGATTATTTTTGCATTTATTCTAATCTAACCTCTTGTGATTCTTGCCTACTTTTCTTATTCTTGAAAACCCATGACTGGAATTGAAAAAAGAAGAAAAATTAGTTGAGTGACTTTTTTATTTTACCTTTTTTCCCCTTGTTTTGGCCAGATTTAGCCATTCAGTTCTCAAGGTCATTCTAAATGTCATATTTTTTCTATCCATAGCCACAAACTTGGGACAGTTCATGCAAATTCTGCAGTTTTTTTCTAATTTAGAATCCTCAAGAATACAGTAAAAAGCTTTGAACTATTACGGATTGGTTTTAAGAGCTCATTAGGAATGAGAACTGGTATTGATGAATTACAGGCAAACTGAAACCCAGAAAACACAGCCTATAAGTATTTTTCACTTAGTCTGTATAAATTAGACTGCGGAAAAGTGTGCCCAGTGTCTGAGTTTCCCAAGTTTTTCTGCCCACCATCAGGGAAAACTAGTTTTAAGACAAATATCCATCTTTTCCTCTTACTAAAGAAAGAGACACATGCACATGTATTCTCACAATTGCTTCTCCTTGATAAAGTCTCTGTAACTGAGAATTTCTGCAGAAAATCACTTGATAAACCATAAAAATGTGTTTTGGTAAATGTTTTGGTGAGAGAATTATGTGAGATTAGACTTTAAGTCCTTATTCTTGAATAGAGTGTCCAGGGAATATGGAAATAGACATAGTAATTATTATGATGTACTGATTATTGCTGTATCTTTTGGTTTGATGGTATGTGATGACTCTGTTAATAAAATTGTTGCGTATAAAATTCTGTGTTTCAGTGTACTCAAACTTGTGGAGATGGAATAAAGACAAGACTGGTGATTTGTCAGCTTCCCACTGGCCAAATGTTGGGTGATCAAAACTGTGAAATTCTAGACAAGCCACCTAACATGGCACAATGTAATGTTCATTCTTGCCCTGGTGATGTTTCTTGGCATCGGGGACCATGGAAATCGGTACGATAGCATTCACTAATATTTTTTGCTTTCTTGTTCTTTCTGTCACTCTATTTCCCCTTGTCTTTTAAAAGATTGTATATGATTATTTTATTTGATAACAGTGAAATAATAATGCATGTTGAATAGGGTCTATGTAGTTTTATAAAGAAATAGTTCCTGCAGTCATAGAATTAAATGAGAAGCAGCCATTTCCTTCAGTGGGAACAGTACCATGCTCTGTAAAACATCATAGGGAATATTTTGAAAATTACCAGGAATCATCATAGCTGATAACAGTACCTAATAGGTGTTCCATTTTGAAAGGTTACAATTTGATACGTGTTTAAATTTAAAAGTTTATGCTGTAAGTTAAGATGTAGTATTATCTACATTTGCAAAAACACCCCAAACTTTTTAGTGCATAACTTTTTTCCTATAGTATATTTAAGTATAAAATAACTCACACCCAGATATATTATACTTTGTCATCAAAAATTTTACCTGTACATTTGTGTATAAAAGTTTATATTAGTGGTTTTAAAACAGGGACTAATTAAAGTTATCTATGTATAATTATGTATGTAACTATAATATGTTATTGTCTACATGTCGCTGTCTATTAATGTGTAAAAATGCCTCCTGTAATCACCAATAATCTTTAAAATTGCCACTAGCAGATTATTAACATACTGAAGTAATCATAGCAAGCTCTGCAATATAGAGCACATTATATTTCCCAAGCTGTGAATTTGACAACAATATTAATTATCGTGCTAAATTCTAAAGAGAATAATGGCAATCAAAGGAGGTTGGATCCAGTTCTGGTTCGATCAAAATCAGCAAAAAAACCTGTCATTGACATCCCTGGGAGATGGTCTGGGACAACAGTTGTTTGGGTTTTTTTATTAATAAAATTATGTAATTTGTCTCTTTGGATTAATATGGCAGCATTTGAACAATATTGTCCAATTTCAACTATAACAATTGCTAATGTTTATATAAGCTATTCTAATTTATTGCAAAGAGACTGTAAAATGTAAGTCTGAATTAATGGTTTACCACAGTTATCTCTTTCTTCCACTATGCAAAGCAGAATTTGGGTTTGTGTTTAGCAGACATCAGATTATCTTATTTAGCCATTAGCCAAATAATTGGCAGTGACTTGCTACCTAATGTACATTAGGTGCTGAGAAGACAAGCAGGGTTCAGCACACAGTTGCCTTTGAACTCAGTGTTTGTTTTCCTTTTAGATCAAGAATTATTCTCAGCCTGTTCACTCCCTGAGTAATGCAGTTTGGCCTACATTAATAGATTACCTGTAAGTTCTTGTATTGTAAATATTGCATATGGCTTAGTTTTATAAAGATTTCCATGTTGGTTTGTATCTCAAGTGACATAAAAAGCCATTTTTTAGAATGGATTCTATTTATCAGAGAGAGAGAGAGAGAGAGAGAGAGAGGCCTCTTTTATATATGATTGCAAGCTCTGTGGTTAAGCCATAAAAGATTTAATTTCATCGCACTATCTCATGCTGCAGAAATAAACGTAGCAGATTGAGGAAATAAAAGCAGGCTCACATATTGAATATGCTGTCACATTTTAATAGTTTAGCTAGTTTGGATCCTGCCAACACACAGACTTTGTTGTTTTTTGTTGCTGTTTAAGCAGAGCAAAATTTATTCATTAAGGATGACTATTAGGAAGGAGCAGTAGAAGCTTTAGTCACAGGAATGCTGTTGTAGCCTAGCACAAACAGCTTTGTTTAGCCATGGTTGACTAGTGATTTGTTAGTTTGGCAATAGATCATGTCCTGCCTATCTTACACATTTCTGGCATAAAATAAGCTCTAATATAGGGAACTGTTAATGACTGGATGCTGTCTGGCTGCTGAAGTCCTCAAGCCTGTCACATCTACACTTACCCCCTTCTCCCGCAAGAACCAGACAAATAACTATTTATATTTTTCATAGAAGTATTGAGTAATCTTTCTATGCCAGGACAGCAATGCATCGAGCTTTTCTGTCTACTAGTGAGATTCTAGTGTTAAAACCTAAGCAGAAACTGAGATGCGAGACTAGATGGTCTTGGAGGTCTTTTCCAACCTTAAATATTCTGTGGGTCTAACTTTTCCACTAGCTATCACTATATATTTGAGAACAGAAAACTTTTAGCAGTATGCCTTCTAAGTACATTTCTTTCAGTTATTGATTAATTTTACACAACATAATTAAAACAAAACATATTTTGTAAATGCACAAGAGGGCCCTTGCAAGGAAGGCTCTGTTCATGATTTGAAGCCAGAATTTTGGTTGATGCTTTCTGCAGTTTAGCAGCTGTTGGCTATTATACTTTATTGTGTCTGTCAGTGGTTACTGGAGCTGACCCTCACAAGGCTTAAAGGCTGTGTACTCCTCTGTTCCTGGTTTCTGCAGTTGTCCAAATGGATTGTGAGGCAAGTAAATTTCAAATTCTAAAGTTTTTTACCTTTAATTTTTATATCTTTTCTAAAGATTTCAGGAAGCTTGGGCAGGAATTACACTGGAGGAATAGAATAAACTATTCATATATGGAAAGACAATACCTTCAGGCTTTGCATAGTGAGGAAAGTTTGTTCACATTTTTGGACAACAAGAATTTCGATGCATTTAGGAGTTTGACCTTATTTTTGGCCCCCTGTACTTTTTCAGTGCCTGCAAAAACCCTTGAACATCCAGGCACCAAACAGCAAGGTTTCTGCTTAGGCAGTTGGTGGTAGCAGTTGATGTTACCTTGGAAGCTTTATATTTCTTTTGGGCATTCATTCTTGTATGAATGTGGGTAGCTACCTAAATTTCATAATGAAGGTTTTAACCAGATATGTCTCAGCTTGAAATGTTTGGTTCTCGTCCTTTCTTGTTTCTTTAGAAAGAATACAGAGCTCCTTACAGAAGATAATTACACTTTGTTTATCTGAAATGTTTATAAAATTAAGATATTAATTATTTTTCTTTTCCTCACTGTTAGGATTTGTATGTAATTCATAAGTGTTACTTGTGTTTTCAGAGAAAATAGGCATAAAAATAATGGATTATTTTCAAGGTTACCCTGAAGTCTCAGAAATGTGTTACTGCTGTTACTTACTTCAGATACATAATGTAATATTCTTTAAAGTGGCTGTCTTTCTAGTACTTCAGTTTTCTACTTACTTGCTCCAGAATAATTTAGATGTAATTCTGTCTTTGCAGTAGTGGAAGAAATCTACTATTACTTTTAATGAATATGAATCTATTTTTTAAAAATAGTCCAAATTTCCTTCCAGTGTTGTTATTGCCAATCATTCCTTTGACCTCTCCAGGAGCAGAAGCAGGCCAAACTTGCTTAAGTAAAATATTTATTTGTTTTCATTTTAATGCAAAAATTCTTGCTATGTATGGTAAGTGCCTTCATTCACTTTTTCTAATGTGTAAAAAGTTTTTATGTCTTTAAAAGTAATCTTTTATATTAAAAGGGAATTCAGAATCAGTGAACTTGGTTTGCAAAACCACCTTCAGTTTTTTACCTCTACTTCTGCTGCTGCCTAATGTTGGACTTCAAAATACCTCATTGCCAATACAGCGCATTAAATTAATATCCCACTGCCTGAAATCTTGATGTTAACATCTGCTATTCATTTTTTAAAATTTTGGAAATGGAAGGGGGGCCTTATCAGAGGTAACTGATAACAGATGTCACTGCCCAAATAATGTCATAAAACAGATTTGGGATAGTGAATTTCATTTAGGGTTGTTCTGATAAAAATGAAAGAAAATACTTGTTTCCAAATTTCAAAACCAAAATATTTGTGTAATGTTTATCAAGTTTAGAGGAAATTTCTCCTGTTTGGTGCTATGTTGCCTGTATAGCTTGAAATAATAAATAAGTTATAATGTATGTGTAATAATTTAATTTAATGACTGTGACTTGTGTCTGTGAAATACAGTTGCATTTTAACCCTTCTTTTTCATGCATGTTGTGTGGCTTTGTGTTTGTATTTATTGTGCTCTTTATTAAGGAATGTTAATGTTTAAAGTCCTTAAAAAAATAAAGGGTGGGACAGGTACTAACAACTTTTGCTGGAAGTGAGGGTTTTCTTTAACCTGTGTGTTGAAATTAACTTCATGTGATACTTTAGTAACATTGTTTTCATGGGGAAAGCTCTTATACTTGAACAGAAAAAAAAACTTAGTTACTGATGAAAGCAGCAGTTGGTGCCATTGATCAACTGGACTGAAATAGATAGTTGGCACATGGTCTTTGATGGTAAAGCTAAAAGATCCTAGCTCCTGAAACTTTTGCTGGAGCTGTAATTTTATGGCCCAGTCCTGCTCCCACTTAGTCAGTGATAAAACACAGAGAAGAATGAGGATCATAACATAATACTCAACTCCTAGTCTCAAAGACATAACATGGTTTTTTTACATTCCTAAAACACTTTTGCAGGAAGAGGTTTGCAGAGCTTTCAGACCCTCCATTTAGAAAGAGGACAAGTGAGAGTAGGAAATAGTCAAAATAAAAGCAATTAATAATAAAATCACCCACACACACTCACAACCCCCAAACACAAAACCTCAACAACCAGAATATAATGAAAGGGGAAAAGAAGCAGGTGATGTTTAATACCATGCCTAAATACATACAGCCATTTCATGAGAATGAAAGTAATGTGAAGCTACTGGTGTATTTATTAGAACCTTCAGAAAAGCTGAAGGGTTCTAGGTGGTCAGATCCTTGTGAAAATCATTCTGAACTGCCTTGTATGTATGTGCCAGCTTCGAGCACCCCAGTCAGAACTCATAAATGTTGGTTCAAAGTGGTTTTGGGAACCAGATTTAAAAGTTATTAAACATATATTAAAATATTAGCATTTCCAAACATTAGTGAAGGTCAATACATGAATATTTTTATTACCTGGCATGGGTTAGGAAATAAACAATATGTTCTGCAGTTCTGTATCGCAGGAGTTCCTACTCCTTTTTTTGAAAACCAGTAATTGTGGGAGGCTGGTGACTCCACTAAGACAGGCTGCTCTATTGATCAGTGTTTGTTCTAGCATGCATCTATCTATGGCCCTTTCACTTCAGGGACAGCAGGATTAAACACTTAGATTGCCTGCTGAATCAGTCCTTCAGAAGCTTCCATGCCTGCTCATATTTATGTGCAGGAAATGTAATGTTGGAAATATTGATTGTTAGTAAATTGAAAATATACAGAAAACGGGCTTAGGTTGAAAGGATACTGGATGTCAACATGTGAAGGTAGGTAAAATGTTGCATTTCTCATCTAAAATATACTCATATTTTCATTAAATTAATATTTACCATAAACTGCAGGGGATAATGTTAATTCTTTAGGCGATATTTAGTTAAGTGCCATAGAAAAAGTTATATTTTTTATGCTTCTGAAAAGTTGAAAAAATTTCTGACAATACTATATTGTTCCAGCATATATTGCTTTGTATTTCCAGTTTTTTAAAGTTCAAATGTAAAATCTTAGATTTTAATCAAATGAAAAAATTGACATGATATGAAGTAATACTTTTTATAGAGCAGAAAGATACACAGAGCTCATGTATTTGTCATTCCTTTAATTTCTGAGCTACTGTTTTGCTGTTGCTAGCATGACCAAAAATGTTATAAATCGGAGCTTGCACTTGCTGGGATCCAGCATTTCTTTTGCTCATATTTAGATTTTTGCAAACTCGGCTGAAACTAATTCATTTACTGTTGCAAGATTGTCTTACGTCTACTTACTTTTGTAATTGGTTGATTGAAAAGATCCTATCTCTTAGATAATAAAATGAAGTTTTAAATAGTTAAAATATTACAAGAAAGTGCTTTTTAACTGTGCAACCCCTTTGTGCAAATGTAGCTTTCATAACAGAGATCCTCTGTCATATTAAAAGTGTGTTCCAACTTTCATTGTGAAGACCTGTAAATAAAATGTCCCTCTCAAGGGGACAAAGTTACTTTTCAGTGAGAGTGCAGATTATGTCATTCCTGTGCATTTGTTCAGTTTTCCCCAGCTTCACAGAAGGCTGGAGGCTACCCTACCTGTGATACAGTCTGTTAAACTGTGTCTAGTTTTTGGAAGCAATAAATTGATTAATTTTGCTATTTGGTTTTATGGAGGTTTGTGAACACAGCTGCTGGATGGACACAGATACACATCTGTTGTTCTCAATTTGAAAAATGTGTCCAGAAATTTATCCATTTGTTTGAAACAGAGAGAAAACCCCTGCATTTTTGTTTTTCTCATGGTGGATTTCCTTTAGGTCTCCTGTCCCCACTTCTGTTACCCTTCTTTCTTGATGCTTGCACTTTATTCACTGTCTCCAGTGCTGCTGCCTTCATGTAATTGCTTAAAAGTGTTAGAAGTGCTACATGACTGTGGGGTACAGAAAGATGAGACTTGCTGAAGTCTGGCTAAGTCAGCAGTTTGACGTCTGCGATGCTGTAAGGGTGAAAGTGCCCATATGAAGCTCTTGCAGAAGGTGTCAAAGGCACAGAGCAGGACTGCAATTTTGTAAATTTGACACAAATTTCTACTTGTACATTAGATTTTCAAAAAGACCTAGTTAGAGTCTAGCTCTGTTCCTGATTGCCTGACTTCAGAAGGCAAGGTAAGACAGAATTGTTTGTGGGGGATGTTGGTATTTTGGTTTTGTTTTTTAATTTACTAATATTTCTGTATTTTTAGTTGTGATTCATCTCAGACATCTGTCTGTTGTATACATCATTCAACTGAAAGATGGTAAAAGTTAGGTACACATACCAGAGAAGTTCCTGCAAGAATGGTGGCTGAACACTGTAGTTTATCTGTTCTCTCACTCCCAGCACTTAATAAGCTGATCATACTTTTCATTGTTTTAATATATACTGGCATGAATGACAGCATTAATGTTGCTTGAATGAGGGCTGCTGGTGAAGTTCCTAGTAGAGATACAGGCAGAACCTTCAGTTCAGACAAATTTAAGACTGCACATGAGGTAGGTGAGCCTGCCAAATGGCTGCTGAAAGGAGGCAGAAATACCTCTTGGTTTCCTGATTCTCAGGTGGTAACCAGACAAAGCAGACTCAAATCAAGAGCATGTAAGGCAGGAAGAATAACTATACAATTCAATTTTTACTGTAATTGAGAGATGAAATGGAAGATATAAAGGAACAGGTAAATGAGTTTGCAAATATGATATGTCATCACTGTTGAATGAGAACTCATGAAAATATGATTATTATTTTTAAATTTACACCCACATTAACATCTCCATAATCCATTGTTCTTGTGTTACTGTAAAAGCTAAAAGCTTGTTTGAAACTCTAATTGTGTTACGTGAGTCATGTAGGTAAAATAAAGAGAAGGTTGCTGACTGGAAAAGCTCAGTCTCATTTATGGGACTCTTAAGCCTGCCTAGATGTTTCCTCGTAAAAATATCTTGACAGCTCACAGCAATATATTGCTTATATTGGATGGATAAGGATCCAGGTTTAAAACTGAGTTTCAGAGTCCGTAAAAATTTTTCTTGATAATTAAGGTGAGGCAAGGTGCTTGTGGAACCATAATCCAGGTTTAGCAAGGATTCAGAAAGGACTATCATGCAGCGCTAACAAGTACATTGAGGATTCAGTCTTGGACAGATAATCCAAATCTGTATTTTTTGGGTGATAGTACTTGCAACAGGTAAAAATTATGCCTTTTTTGGTGCATAGAACTGGCAACTTGTACTGTGAAGTCTCACTGTAGAGCCTGAACAGAAGAATATCCACATTTTTGACCTCTCTGCCAGTGGCCTGCGAAAGAACAAAAGATGAACCTCATGCAAGTGAGGCTGTAGCATCCCTGTTGTTGAAGACATGACTGACAAACTGCTGTCAGGAATGGTCCATGTATAGGTGATCCAAACTGAGCAGCATCATGGATTGGGTGATGTCTGTAAGTCCTTCTTAGCCTAGCCTTCTTCCCTGCCATTTCTATAGCTGCAAAAGCACATTCAGAAAAGTGGCAACGCAGACCTACAGACTGCAAATGGAAGGAGGATTTAATCAAATCAAGACATTTTCTGAACATCAGAGGAATGTGGTATAACAGTGAACTTTTGAAATCAAGCCATACTCAAAGAGATAACTTAAAAATATCTTCAATGTAACTTCTGTAGTTGACATAGGTATAACTTAGATGTCATGGTAAATCATAACACACACTTCTTGGAGTTCAAGCCACTCTTTCTTAGGAGTAATGGAATGTTTGATGCTTGGTCCTTTCTTGGTGCATGAGCTAATGGCACAAGCATTTGTACTTGTTTTAGTGAAGAGTTACTGACTCTGAATCAAAGAATTCAGCAGAACCTAATTACAGAGTCTGTGCTTCTTCTTAACAGTTGTCAACATACTTAAAGGAATGAACAGCCCTTTGAATGCTTTTAGCTGACAAATGCATCTTGTGCTCAAGCATCACAAAAACCCCTGGGGAGATGCAGCAAGCAGAGGAGGTAGACACAAGAAGATCCCATTCTAATACGGCAAATGAGAAGTTGGAAGTCATGCTCACCTAAGAAGTGCTCAAAGTATTGTTTTATTAGTGTCTTGTGCAGTCATAATCCCAGTCTACTTCTAGAATATTAAAAGAGTTCAAACAGGCTTTTGGGCCAACTAGAGATCAAAATGCAGTATGCCAGACAACTCAAGCAACCTGCCATGTTTAATCCTGTTTTAAACTGAAGTTCCTGACCAAAAAAGGGCAGAAAAAGGAAGAAAATACCTTTTAAGATTTGTAATATGTTTTATCCTTTTTCAGTGCTGCTGTTGTGGCTTAACCCCGGTAGGCATTGAACCCCGCACAGCCACTCCTTCCCTCCCCCGTGGTGGATGGGCGAGAGAATTGGAAGGATAAAAGTTAGAAAATTCATGGGTTAAGAAAAGTAATTTTCATAGGTAAAGCAAAAGCTGCACCAAAAAGCAAAGCAAAACAAGGAATTCATTCATAACTTCCCATGGACAGGCAGGTGTTCGGCTCTCCCCAGAAAAGCAGGGCTACATCATGCATGCTCATTTCTTGGGAAGACAAATGCCATCACTCCACATGCCTCTCCTTCCTCCTTCTTTCCCACAGCTTTTATTGCTGACCACGACATCACTTGGTCTGGACTGTGTCCCCTCAAATCCACTTTTGCACCTCCAGCCTCCTCACTGGCCTTGATGCTGTGTGACACTGTTCTGCAATAACTAAAATATCCATGTGTTTTCAACACTATTTTGGTCACAAACCCAAAATCTTGCACTAGCTACTATGGAGAAAATTACCTCTATCCTCTTCTAGTCAGTCATTTATATTTTAAGTCTCTAATATCTAATATGAATACAAAAAGACAATATTAAGTGTTTTCCATTTACTGGTCTGTTTTTCAGTATCCAGAAGCCCACTGGGCTACCAGCTAAATTACACAAAACACTTCCTTTAAAGAAAAGGTTAAGGAAATTTAGTACAGAATCCACCAAATAATACAAGGTCTTCAACTTTTCAATGAAATAATAATAGCAAAAGAATCAAAAAGCTTTTAGTGAAGTTGCATGTCTGCTGCAGAAAGAGCTCTAATTTGGTAGGAATTGATGATGGCATGCCTGTCTGAGAGTCCATCTGTGCCACAGAAAGCACCAGGAGTTTTGTCAGGCTGATCCCTACAGAACTTTATTGCTATGAAGAAAACACAAACAGATGAATCCTAGTTACCAGTGTTACAGAATGACTTTGAACAATAGTAATGAAATCCAGCTTTTTACTGGATTTATGTTTTTAAAAGAACATGACATATGGGAAATATTACTTTATCCAACGTTGAGACAAGTGCTAGAATTTCTGTGTAAAATGGTTACAGGATGGGGTTTTTTCAATTTGCTTTTTTTGGAGGAAATGTTCATATTTCTTGTGAGATTTAACGTTCTTATGGGTTTTTTCTTCCTACATGGTTAATCTGCAGAAAATATATGGAAAATTGTGCTCTCTCTCCATAAACTTCCAATTGTGTGGAAAGTCATACAAATGAAACCGCATTATAGACAAATCGAGCCGTGAGGACCATGCTCAAGTTTGAGTGGAGGGAGGTCAAGCAACCAGAATTACTGCAGTTGTACTTTCCCCAGTCAGGAGAGTTAAGCCTTGGGAAGATCACCACCACAGCAGGGTGGGTACCAAGCAGTGAGAGGACCATATTCCATGGAGAGCATGTAATAACATGTTAGGAGCTTCAAGAAGGAACACAGGCTCACAGAGGGTAAAGTTCAGCCTTGTAAGAAATGCGCTGTGGACTTGGTGCACTAAGAGGATGGGAGTGGCTTCCCGAGCACAGAACAAGGCTCTGCTCCTGCACCAGTGAGAATTTAACACTTCTTACTGACGTTACAGAGCTGAAGGAAAGCTGGTCAGGCAGGTGTCAGTGTTCAGTATGCAGCTCTCTAAAGAAAACACTGACTGGTGGGGATAGAGGTCAGTGCAAGACACCTCCCTGTAAGCTGCATTTAGATGCCTTTAGGCACTTTGAAATCCCACTTGGATCTTCTATGGAATCTGTATTTTCATTAAAGGAACAGAGCAGGAGCTATGCTCTGTCCTTACAGAAATGTAAAGTCATTCCCCACTTCATATTGATGAAAGGTTTCTATTCAGCATTTGAGTGATTTGATGTTCTGTCTTTGCTATTTATTCTCTGTAATGGAGGACAGGCAACACTTAGCCACTTGTCAGGAGTCTCCCATGAGAAATGTATTGGATTGAAATAGTCTTCTCTTGCTGAAGGTGGGTCACTATGCAGAAAAGAACACAGGCAAACCACATTGGGAGGAAGCGATCCTTTCAAGAACTTTTTAAAATGTATTATCTAAGGAATGAAGACAGAATATACCAAATTTCAGAAAAATACCATACATACAGAGTAATATACCCTCTTGAACTTTCCATTGATGATCCTGGATCTTCTACATTCTTAGCAAGTGTATTAGCTTTTTCATGTGTTAAAAAAAATAAAATTAGGAACATTCCTTTTTCTTCAGTTGCACTAAATATCATCTATCACTGTGTTTTGCAATGTGCTTCACTCACCTGCTGTGCACTCAGTGTACACTTAGAGAAATTGCTTTCTTTAAATTGTTATTAGAAATAGAGGAAAATCTGTTTTCAGGATGTTAATTGTCCTTATGGGTATGCAAAGCCCTGAGCTGGCCAATCTGTTAAAAAGATTGTGCATGCATGTAGAATTAGACTGTTACCACTTTTTAAGTACTGAAAGCTGAATGACCTGAACTTAATTTCCTAAAAATAGAAGACATGTGTATTCAAAAATGCTTTGTTAAGTCAGCTTGTGATGCTGATGATGTAGATGATGATGTAACAGAAAGGGAAGAGAAATATCTTCATTGCTTTTGAGGAAAGTCTGTATTTAAATTTTCTTTTTTTCATATCCACTAAAAAATTCAATTTTTATTGGACTGTTATGTTTCTACCTGAATTAATTATCTTCCTGTAGGAAATGATTTTCAAGTGTTAGATAAAGCGTGGATGAAATCCTAGAACAAATTAAGCATGTTCTCTTTCCAGACAGAAAAAATTGTCTCCATTGATCGAAATTTTTTTAATAGGATAATGTAAAATAGGATTCATTACAAGATTTAAGAAAAAAATACTAAAGTACTTATATTCACATTGTTCATGGTTCAAGAGAAATCAGCTGAGTAACCCCCTGATTTGGAAGTAGTTCAGATGTTTGACTTCCTTGTTTGACTGGAAGCTCCCTAGGTCCTGTGGCCCTACTCTGTAGGTGTATAGGACAGCCCTGACGTGAAGAACTAAAATCAAACCTCACTGAAGTCTGACAGCAGTCCAGCAGTTTAGCAGAGGCATGGCCATTTCTCCAGAAGAGCCTGATCCATCAGACACACTGTAGTCTCGGCTAGGGCACACTGCCAGGGTGGATTGCACAGAACAAACCAGCAGCCCCGGCAGCTTTATGTTGGAGGAAGGAAGGCAGGTCCTAGAGCCAGTTGTGTGTATTGTAGCAGCTTTCTAGAGAAAATGGGATACTGGGGTGGCGGGGCAAGTCCATGCCTCCAAGGACTGCACCTTAACTGGCAAATCCCGGTGGCAGTGTCTACTTCACACCTCTTCTCTTGCCTCTTTGCCACATACCACAAGATACCCAAAGCTCATGGAGGGGTGTTGCCAAGCAAATACAACTTTGTAGCCTAATATCTGGAAACACGCATAGCCATGACTTTGCATTTTCCTTTCTTTGGTGCTTGTGATAAGCATCATGCTTACATGAAAATAGCAGACCATGTGCTGGAAACAGGCAGCTGCTTGAGCGTGTTCTTATGAGAGCATAGTATATCAACCTGTCTCCTGCCTGCATATGGATGGCTGAACACAGGTATTTCTCAATGATGACATCAATGAATGAACAAGATGTGAGAGATATTTGGCACCTGGTCAGTAGTGCTCAGCACGAGAGAGCTTACAGAGAAATTTCAGACACGTACAACAGACATTGCGTCAAAATATAGAAACTCCTATAATTGCCAAGTCCATTTTGGGTGAGGCCACAGCTTCTTCTGGCTTTCTTATTACGCTGAGATTTTTAGCACAGTAGTGAAATAACACTTCTCTTTTCAGTGTTCTGTTTCCTGTGGAAAAGGTTTGAAGTTTCGTGACGTGCATTGTATTGACAGCTTCCAGGCAAAAATAGAAGAAGATAACTGCAAACATTTGAAAAAACCACGAACATACAAAATATGTAGAGCTGGAAGATGTCCTTCTTGGAAGGCCAGCAGATGGAAAGAGGTATGTAAAAGCTGCCATAATTATGTTCTCCATGAGAATACAAGACAAGATCATATTCATGACACAGTGCTTCAGTGGAATTAATTGTCAGTACACACATTGCAATTAAACCTACAAATTAGCAAGTATTGTAATCTCTTTTTCTTTCTTTTAAGAGTAATGAATAATAAATGTCTGTGAAAACTGAAAGTATTTGCTAATCTGAATTTTGTACTGAATAGGTACTTAGGACTTTCCTCATCTTACCTTGTAAATTAACAGTAAATTTTTAAAGTTTACTTCTTACCTTCTGTGATGAATTCAGTAGTACCACTGTATTTGCTGTCTTAGTCTAAATAGTGAAATGAAGCCAGGTTTGTGGGAAAAGGACAAGAAAAAGGGCTTGTGGGCACAAATACTGGCCTTTTCCCTGGTTTGGTCTTATAAAACATCTCTCACCTTGTTGTAAAATTGTGTGTAACTGAGCACATTGCAATATTTCGCATTTCACTCACTCTTTCAATGTACCATTGCCCACATTGGTAAAGACACGGTACCACTCTCCACATTTTGGCCACACTTGATAGAACAATATGAACTTCATGATTGAGCTTGGGCCTTTAGGTAGGCTTTGGGACATAATCGTGCTTCTGCCTAGGGTAAAAGTGGGCTGTTTATCTCAGCAGGCATTAGTGGTATGGTGAAATTCCTTTGGCCAGGAAGAAGGAAAAGAGGCATTAGGCATTTAAGCTCTTCAGGGTTCAAAATCCTTAGTACTACCTGCAAAAGATAGTGTCCTCAGAATATTACAACTTTTGCAAGATTTTCTAACCTGAAATACTGAGATTTTTTTGTCTTTTATTGTAATATTTGCATTTTAAACCAACAGATGAGACTGTCAGTCTCTAAAAAAGGCAAGTTGTAAACTCAGAGCTTCAACTGTTGATCTTGCAAAAATGTAAACTTTTGCTTTGCATATGCCTATCGTGATTGTCCTTACTTTGAATTAAGGTAAGCAGAGAGCTCGGTTAGGTACCTCAGACACAATTATTTTGTGTATTTTTAAAATGTTCTAATTGTAATTTTGCATTTTCAACATAAATGTCTTCAGATATTGTACTCGCACCACAAGGGCTGTGAAGTATATTTTAAATGATAACCTAAGAACTAATGACAACCGTACTCCCTTCTGGGGACTGTCTCATTTCACACTGACACAACTAATTTTGATCAATTTTAGTGTTCTGTATCCTGTGGAGTGGGGATTCAGCAAAGGGACATCTCCTGTCAGGTGACAGGCCTGGGACAAGTGAGTGACACGATGTGCGGCCGTGACCTGCGCCCCGCTAGCGCGAGGCACTGCTGGCTGCCTGCCTGCCTCCCGTACCAGTGGCTGGCACATGAATGGGAAAATGTAAGTAAGGTTTTCAACTTGTGTCACTTAATTGAGTTCTGTGATGCTGCATAATAAGGTTGGGTTTTCCTGTTCTTTTTTCTTTTCNAGCTGTTATGCTGCAAAATAAAAAGTGACTGTGCTAGAAATTTTGAAGGTCAAGCTTTCAAAACTTAAAAAGTGACAAAAAATGTCAAAGACTTTATTTATACTCCCTATGTATAATCTCTACAGGATTTGCTTATCTATTGTAGACAAAAGCTCTGGTGGAGCTCTGAGGAGGTACCTATTGATAGGACTGTCTCTACATACTTCTCTACATAGTGCATGAGATGTTTAATAAATCCTTGTTACGAAATATCTTTTTAAAAACCAGCTTTTTAAGAACAGAAATATGAAAGAAATTTCATGTGGAAGTAAGTTCATCTTGGAGGTAAAATCTTTGGACAACTGTGTTATAAGAAGTTCTGTATGGAAGATTTAAAGTATCTTAAAAACTTGAAGCATCTTTTCTTGTTAAAGAAAAGATCAGAAGTAAAATAAATCTCATTATTCTCCTACCAAACAGGAAGCAAGATAAGAAAATAAAATTCAGCATTCTCTTACCAAATATGCTTTTTTTGTATTTAAGAAAATGTACAGATACCTTCAGGAAAGAGCTGTCATTTCTAAAGGTGTGATTACTATTTTCTACATGCTAAAAATTTAATAACTTTTGTAATTTATGCAAACATGCAAACATATAAAGATGAAGACGAGCAAAAAAACCAAAAATTATGTATGATACCCGAAATGGTGTGCTCAAGAGCCTGTCTCTAACATTAAAGAAAAGACCATTTTGTGCATTTGTGTTATATTAATAATTTGCTATGCTAAGTTTCCTAGGGCAACCCCCCTTGAATACGAAGACTCTAAAGTCTCAGGGACACAGTGCTATAGAAGTGACAACTGTTAATATGTAAAACATTGGCTGGTGCTCTGCAGAACCTGGATTATATTAATGCAGTTCAGATATACATATTCCTCTGTTAAGCTATATTGAGGGAAAGCTGAAAAATATATATTTCTTTCAAGTGTTCTCATATGTAGCTGCCAAAATCAGGAATAAGTGGAAGCGGCTCAGAATGTGCTTTTAGCACAAATACACACTTTCAAAGACTGAGGGTGAATTCTCCTTTGCCAGCAAACATTTGTGTATTCCAGCTGGGTATTTGGAGCTCTCCACTACAAACTCATTGTGTTTCACTATGTTCTCCAGTTATTTCATAACTTCTTCTGCGTGTATATTGATGTTCTCTTGAAATTCCTGTGTTCTGTTCCCTTCTCTCACCACATTCATACACAGCTCTGTACATGTAGTGTTGATAGTTCAAGTGCTTATCCATCTGCATTCCACTCCCGGTGCACGATGTCCTTCAGCAAACTCAAAATGTTTTGCCCAGCTGCCTTAGCTCTGGGTGCTTGTGTGATTTCCTCACCTCACCAGTCACAACACAGTAGAAATATATCCAGATCTAACATTGCTCCAGTTTGCAGCCAGTAGACTGGGTGAAGAATTTTTATCCTAAGGAGGAGAATGCCTACAAGGCTAAGGTATAAAGCATCATGAAAAGAATTCTTCAGCCTGTCCCCATTACCTTGTGACTGGATTATTCTTTATATGCCTAATATTCTGAGCTGCTCCATGCCATTAAAAATTAGGTCAGTTCAGGTACCCATAGCTGGAGACATGCTGTTGATATATCTTGCTTAGCCTGTACCACCACTTTTCTGGATTCTGGTGGCAGCAAGGTTCTTATCCCATCCTGGCAGAGATGTGATGGCTCACCATTCCACCAGCTTGCCATGGGGAGGGGTCTGAGGACCCTCAGGGCAAAGGCACAGGCTCAACAACTACTGCTCAAAGCTGGCACTGGTACTGGCTTGATTAATAGGCAGTTTTCTCTCCCTCTCCCACCCTTCCCTCACCCTCTTCCTCTCTCCCTCCCTCCCTCTTGTTTTGTTTTGTTTTCAAGACCAACTTATTCCTTTCATATTTCACTGAAATCCTTTTCTGTCTCTTCCCCTTTCAAATAGAAGGGCTTTTACTCTCAACCTATCATCTTGGCTTGACATTTTCATTTTTTCCTCTGTGTCACCCAACAGTTACAGTGTCATGTTATTATATGCCATTATTTTTTTCAGCTGATTAGAGGTACCTGAACTTTGAAAACAAAGTAAAGGACTCTGATTCAGTGAATCATTTATTCTGACATTGATAGCAGATGTCAAAAGGTATTTCTGTCTGGGTTTTACTGGTGTGTGGCAATCAGTAGGCACCTTCGTTCTGTAAATGGCTAGTTAAACTGGGATTGATTTTCTCACTTTTAGTGCTCAGCATCATCTAGAAGAAAGGAAATATACCGGAAAGTTAAATGTGTGAATGAAAACCAGCTCCAAGTGGATGAAAGCTTCTGTGATCCTGCCACAAAGCCTCCATCATCCAAAACCTGCAGGGTATCTCCCTCTAAATATATTGTGCTCACAAGAGAACTGTCACAGGTACACTGATTATACTGCTCACCCATCTTTTATAAATCTTTACATTTAAGAATGTTATAGTGCTGTAAAATGTACTCTATGTATGTGGAGAAAAAAAAATGTATTTGCGTTTGAACATGGCTGTCTAAATTTTTTGGCATTGACCCTCCAAGTCAGCCATGATTTACTGTAGAGGCTGTTATCAGTCCCATGCAAACCCCCCAGGACCTATGATCAGCAGCTAGAGGAGAGCTGTCCCTACCACAGTTCCCAGGAAACTCTCTTGCAAGCTGATCTCGGTGAAGTAACCAAATAGCTTTTCCTTGATTTCAGTGAAGCTGTTGATCAGTGCTGTGTTTGCCTTGCACATCTGTACTACCTGTGTGTGCATGTCTAGGCATGTATCACAGCTGAGAGGGAATGACTCTGGAACCTCTGAGGAAAGGGCACCATAGGGCTTTGTGGCTCCTTGCACATGTAACTATTGCAGACCTTCACTTCTGTGCACTGATGTGCCAGTCCAAGGTGGGACGCCTCCAATGACAGGCTTTTGCAAGAGCAAGGATCAGAGCTGACTTACCTGTAATGCAATTCTGCAGAAATTTCACAGAAATTTTCACAGAAATAACAGTCTGTGCTTGGGGGTTTTATTTTAGTGCTCAGCAAGCTGTGGCTTTGGTTACCAGCAGAGCATCACATACTGTGTTGGAATCCATTCTGTTCAAAGTCAGCGCATCCATGGCCTTCGGACTGTAGCGTACCGAGAATGCCCAGTAGAGCCATCCCCGTACATTTATAAATGTAATGTCAAAGGATGTTCACAAGCAGCCACGTGGACAGTGGGGAAGTGGACCAAAGTGAGTACAGATGGGCAAGCTCATTTTTTATAGCTGCTTCTAACATAAATAAATGCCAAGGATAATTTGCTGACATAACGATGTTAATTATTTGCTTATTTCTAAACTAACTCTTAATGGCTATCTATGTCTAGTGTTCAGCATCTTGTGGAGTGGGAATGAAGGAGAGAACAGTAGAATGTATGACTGAAAATGGCTTACCCAGTGACTTGTGCCTGCTGCGTTTAAAACCAGATGCCAGAAAGATCTGCCGTGAGAAAGAATGTAAGTGACAGCTGTGATTTTATGCACTTTATGTTTTCCCAGGTTACTTATATTAAAGCTATAAATATATTTGGAGTGCAATTATGCAAAATTAAGTCCTAAAACTAAGCTCTGTTCCTGAAATATTAATATGATTTAATCATTCATTTTGAAGGTGAAATTCTTACCACCTGCAAAGATATGCAGATTAAAAAAGGGATTAGAAAGGATGGTGAATACCTACTTAACATTAAGGGAAGGATGATAAAGGTACTGTTAATATTTATGAGTTTTTATGAGTACATATTTTTATGAAATAACACTTTTCTAATAAAGATTTTGCTAAAGGGTTGCATTTTCTCTTCCAGATTTATTGTTCAGGCATGCACTTAGAGAATCCCAAAGAATATTTGACATTGGTAAAAGGCGAAGCCGACAACTTTTCTGAAGTATATGGATTCAGGTACAGAAGTGGTTTTGTAACTTTATGAAGTGCATTTATTCCTTCCAAAATAAAAGAATAAAATAATACTTACTTTTTTGTGAGAAAGATGAGTAGGGTTTTTTTCCTTGATTTTCTGTTTTAAATATTCAGGCATGTGAGCACACATACAGAAATGTGGCTACTTCCAGGCTGAAATTATGTTAGTTGCTCTAAATGTTTATAATATTTTTCTGTCTTGACTTTGGTAGAAATGGCTTTGATCCACATTAGTGTTTCAGCTGAGCCAAGATTAAAAGCTGTGCTTCTTGTTCAGTAAAGTTTGTTTAATATTTTTTATTACTTAATTTTCACTATGATGTTATGTTAAGGAAAATCTCAAAAGGAAAACTAAATCTTTGCTATTCTTTAGGTTGCAGAATCCATATGAATGTCCTTTCAATGGAAGCAGAAGGCAAGACTGTGCCTGTCGAAATGATTACCTTGCAGCTGGCTTCACAGTTTTTAGCAAAATAAGATTTGATGTAGCTTCCTTGCAAATCAAAAGTAAGTATTTTGTCAGTTTTAGCCAATTTGAGCATTCTATTGAAATTGTGCATGGTCACAATTACCAAATTACTATTTTGACCTGCTTACAGATCCAGCTGTGCCATCTCGGGGCAAAAAACCCCTTATTTAATTCAAGGACAAAATGGCAATTAAAACAACAACAACAACCAACCCCCCCCCCCCCCCCCCCCCCAAAAAAAATAAACAAACCAAACAAATAAAAAAACCCAGCCCACCACTGCTTATTTTGTTAATTTGTCCCAAGTGATCAAGTGGCATGAATCTCAAACATTCATATTTTATATGTGAACTACCTTCATTTTCTATGGTTTTGATCCCATTATTTAATTTTCTTTTAGTCCACAGCTTATTTTTCTTGTGGAAGTCTTCCTTTCGATGCTCTGCTTAGTCCCTTCTCAGACCTTGGCAGACACTAAATGAATGGACAGGGAATCTTGAACTGCTTTCAAGCCCCTGCCTGAAGCTGGCAAGTTGGCCCACAACCAGCTCACTTGGCGCAGTGTCAAGGTGCACATCCATCTTCCCTCTAGCCCACTCATGTCTCAGAGAGAAATCTGGGCTTGTAGGCTGGACTAGTGGTGCAATAACTAAAATTCAAATCAAAACACACAACCTCCCCTTCCAAACAAACAACAAACAAAAAAAAAAAACCCCATCCAAAGCAAACAATAAAACACCCATGTTCACACTTTTCACACTGTTTTCCCCTGAACTTCAAATGCAGCAGTTTGTGTTGAATAATTTTCTGTTTTCTAGCCACAGATTTTCTTTTTGCTCAGACTATTCTTGGGAGACCAGTACCATTTGCTACGGCTGGAGATTGCTACAGTGCAGCCAGATGTCCACAGGTATTTATGATTTCTTACCCCCTTGAAATGTTTACACAAGAGGGGAAAAAAAATGTATGTGACTTGTTTAGATCTGTAAGGTTCTAAACCAATCTCCTATTCTGTGTAGTCAGTGTACAACATTAATAAGTTTTTTTTTCTTGCTCTCGTCTCTCCTGTTCCACCATCCCCCCCCCTCAAAGTTTCTCCCTCAAATTGTTTACTACACCCATTCCCCGCAGGCTCCATGTATGCGTATCCAGCTTTCTCTGTGTTTTGGGTATTGCTCTGCCTCCCTCTGTATGTGATGTATCCTTTGTTTCCCCTAACGCTTTCTCATTCTTTTTTCTCCTCTAGTGACTTTTCTATAATCCTGCATAATTTTCCTTATCTTTTCTCTGTTTCTCTCCTGATGCTTCGTGTCTTTGAAGACTACCAGAGGAAATCGATCTTGTTTAGCAGTATACTTTAAAATTTCTACATGCATTGCTGTGTCTACATTGGTGTTTTAGTTGTATTGGGTGGTGCTTTTTAGGTAAATCTTTATATTGTCCCAGTTTGCTGTTTGTTGGTTCACATCATAGAGTAATTTTGAAAGACATGAACCGGATGCCTCCTGGATGAAGCTAAATCAAACAATGAGCTTCAGAGGAAGGATCTTAATACACTCTAATGCTAGTGAAGATTCAGTCCATGGGACTAGGGGAGAGTTAGTCCAAAATAAATCTCTGATTTGTGCACTGTCTACAGACATTGGGCTCTCTGACCCAATTTTTACTCTACAGGCCTGCTTATACTGCAGTGTCTTTCTTGATGATGCAGACATAGCTCTAGTCTGAACTAGTCAACCTTTGGAGCCCATTGGCAGAAATAGGATTCCTTAGAAAACACTTCAGCTTATCTCACAGTATTAGACAATTTAGGATGAGGTCAACTGTCCTCTGGAAGGGAATTTCTTTTCACTGATTATAAAGGAGTTAAGACCAACTGGCTCACACTTGCTTGGAAGTGAATCCCTGTTGCCCATTTCTCCTGGTTGCCTAAACTTAAGACCAGCTACGTGGATGGACACAGCCAAGAGCAGCTAGAGACCATTTATGTGCAGTTTATGTACAAAGTGCCTAGGTTGGGCAGACTTAAACCCCTGACAAGAAAACAGTTGAAGTTCATTACAGTATTGGATGCCTTCAACCTGCAAACCCTTTGGGTGCAGTACAATACAAATCTGTTTGCCATGTGTAGATTCTGTTGGGAGGTCATTCTGCTTACATGGCTTGGCATTGACACATTTCCATCTAAAAGTTCTGACTAGAGCTAACACTTTTGATGCAGTCGAAAGGCTTCCATTCCTGTACTTTCAGTCCTTGAAATCTGTTCCTGGCCTTGCATATGCTGTGAGATATGTCAGACAGCTCTTGATCTGCCATTGTAATTGTAATAGCACTTCTCATTTATTTTTGCAAAATGATGTCACTGTGAAAGAAGTTACTCTGGGCCTGTTAATTCTGGAAGACATTCCACACCATTTCTATGAATTTCCTCCATCATTAAATCCACTTTGTGGGTACTTGAAGAACAACCTACCCTATCCATATGACTTTTTCTTAGTTAATCCCAAGTTACATGAGTGCTATAAGCACAGCAATTTTACATAGAAGTGCTCTCAAAATAAGTCTGCCATACTGAGCAATATAACTGAATTCTTACAAAGGAATTTAAGTGCATCATCATAATAAATGCTATATATATATATATTTATATATGTAAGACATTATGAAGCAATAAAACATAGAAGCTACCATCTGCAATAAAAAATGACTAGGTCTGCATACAGAAATTCAGGCTTTCAGTGAATAACGCGGAGGTGTGCAGTTTTCTCATTGTAGTGCTGCCTCAACTAATCATTAGGTTCTTTGTGGAAGTAGTACTTCTTTGTAACATATTGCACTTCTCTGTGCATGCAATTTAATCATTTTCTGTATCCCAGTTTGTTTACCAAGGTAGTGCAATTTGTTACTTTTAATATATATTCTATTCTCATAGGAACTGACTGAAGCTAGTTTTCAGAGTCTGTATTTGTGTAGGCAAATGTTTTAGAATCAATAGCTTCTATATCTGTCGTGAATGGTTTGCATTGCAAAACATTCCACTTAAAAATATAGTAATTTATTTTGACATCCACTTATGTTCTTGTTCAATTATGTTATTTGTTATACTGGAAAAACAATGGAAGATGATAAGATCATGATGCTTAGTGTGCAAAAATTTGAAAATTACATGTCTAAGAAGTGATTTATCTTTACAGACAGCAATATGTTTTGATTAAGTTATTTCCAAAAAATTCAGACACTTAAAAAAAAAAAGTCTTTCAAGAAAACCAGCTTCATTCTTGCTTTTTGCAGGAATGTACATTTTGTAAATTAAAATTTCATACGTAGAAGGGCAAAAATTATTTCAATTGTCTGATGTTAGTTTTGTCTTCCTACTCAGACGCTACAGATCAGCTGATGCACAGGTAGTGCTTATAACTTGGGTTTGTGTCGTGAATGTCCATAGAAAGGGCATAATGCAGCATAGCCAGCCCATATTTTGTACACACCTTTGAGTAGTTAATGTATAGATGTATCCTAAGGAATATGTGCAAATATGCCAGTGTAAAGTCTTTTAGTGTTTTGAACTGCATTTATCAGCTCTGTATTTTCCTTTTTTTTCTTTTCCTTATTTTTTTTTTTCCTAGGGACAGTTCAGCATTAACTTGGCTGGTACAGGTCTAAGATTATCCAGTACAGTGAGGTGGATTGCTCAGGGCAACTATGCAACTGCTGACATACACAAATCCCACGTGAGTCAATGCTGTTTTCCTTTACCTGCTCTTACAGCTTGGACAAGAGGAACAAGTGTTGACTGCAGTGAAAGCTACAGTGATTTTTGTGAATCAAAAATAGCATTCAGGGTCTCTGACCCATTTAAGTCTTCTTCAGCTGTGTTTAATCACACTGTCCAGTATTTAATTCAGACCAGAACTGCCTGCTTACCCTTCTCTTAACTGATTTTAAGAGGCTATTGTTATATTAATTGGGTTCATTAGAAATTTTGAAGAGGCTTTTAAATAAACCCAAACACAACACCCAAACTGCCACATTTTGTTCAAGATCATCCTACTACAGATGATCCTTTTTGTTGCTTACGTCCAACTTTATTAACATGGAAAACCAAAAGACCAGTTAAACAAGAACAATGAGTGTTCACAGTATAAGACAACATTGGTTGGTAAGCCTGGGAACAATGTGTAGAGCGATAGTGATAAAGGATCTCTATTCCTGTTTTGCTGATGCTGCTGTCTCTTGATTTAGTATTCCTAGGTATGATTTGTCAAAAGATCTGTTGTGTGCAAACCTCGAGAAGCCTTTTGTGCAACTGTGATTTCAATTGCTTTTCTTGATTAACTCTTCTCTTTGTCTAATTCCCAGGATGGTACTAAAATATATGGAAGATGTGGAGGATTTTGTGGAAAATGTGTTCCTAACACAATTATTGGTCTCCAGCTTCAAATACAGTGAGAGCTCTGATCTACTAAGAGCATCAAAGCAGGGACATTTCCCATTTAGGTTCAAATTGTAGGTGCTCTGTATATAAATTTTTTAGTTTTTTCATGTCTGTAGTGCTCATTACTGTAACGCTCACTAATAAGAATTCCTGTTTTCTTTAGGATTTACTCAAGGTTGTATTATCTGTTTGTGGGCTAGCAAGTGCATAAATCACAGTCAGAAACCTTCAGGTTTTAAAGGAGAGGCATTTAGTCGAAGTACAGTATATATTAACAAGTAAATTGCACTGAGATTATTACCACGGGTAACACTCTAAATGTTACGATAATTTTAATTCTTTACCTGCAACTAATCAGTATAATTCTTTACGCAGTATTCAGTAAAATTTATACTCTATTGGTCTTTTTGATCAATTGTGCTAAAATATAGAAAGGAAAGCTTTATTGTTATACAAAGAAGACAGGTAATAATTTCAAATACTTCCAATTTGGTGCAAACCTGTAGGGATTATCTGTCAGTAACTTACAGCAGAAAAGTACATAACCAAAATGTTTGAGATAGTTTTATAGATCTTTGTGTTTCTCTGTCAGTGAAAGCATTTTTCCCCATCCCTTTCATTATCTTCTTTGTGGTGCTCAAATCCTAGCAGTAATATTGAGAAGTGTGGTTTAACCTCTGTAGTCTCTGTAGCACATGTTAAACATCAGGTCTTAGGTTTGCTGTGGTTAAAGGAAAAGAAAATAAGGAAACAAATTGCTTTGAAAACTGATTTTAAATCCCTGCCTCTCATCTAAGCATACTGTGAAAGCAGTGTATTCTGTTTACCGTAGGATCTTGTGTATAATTGCACAAGTATGTATTTGCTTAAAAACTTTCCATATCCACCTTACTCCTTTACCCTGGCCGATGGCACTCAGTAAAGGCTGTAGTGTGCATCCTTCATAGTCCGATTCAGCACAATTTTCAATAACCTTAGTGAAAAATCTGGACAGAGGCAGCGTCAAGCCCCACAGTGGTTTTGGTGTCTATCTTTGACTCAGTTTGATTTTTCAGTGTTTGTAAATACAGTTCTAACATCTGCTATTTAAAATTACTTCTTCAAGAAAAGTAAGTGTATGAAAGAGTTTGTATTACCTTACAGTCCAGAACTGTAGAAATATATGGATATACAGATAATGCATTTTAGGGCCAACTCTCAGGTATTCAGAATAAAATTTTCTACCTGCATAATAATGTATATTATGTACCAGATAACTATACATGCTTTGTCTGACGATATGCATTCTGTAAACCAAATATTTATTTTGCATGCCAGTACTATTGGTAGATCAAGTGGCAGCTATATCATATTTTTACCCACAAAGAGATAGCCATGAACTAGCAATATGTATTAATTAAAAACAATACTGTACCACAGAAGTGTATGCAGCTTCTTATAAGATAACACATGTAGGTAATTATTTTGTGATCTCTGCATCAGAAATGTATTTTTGCACTATGTGCCTTATAACAGTTGTAAACATTAATAAGACTATAAAACATTATTTTCCTAGAAGTGTTTATATTTGCAATTAAAATCTTGTAATTTATAAAATATTTATATAATAAATACACTTGTGTGAATGGTACCAGGGTACTTCTGTTTGGGTTCTTTTTGGTATTGTACTCTAAGTAGAAAATGTTGCAAAAACATTTCAACTTCTTTATGCACAGAATAATTACATTCTTAGTACTTCTTTACAGTGATATATGTTGACTTGTACTGGAATAACTGCCACACAAGGAGGCTATAGTCATAGGAATAATTTCTATGGAAGCAAATCCTGCATCAGAAGGAGGAACGCCATGTCTGTCTGCTCTTTCCAGTCATCCTCTCACATTTAGCTATATCTTTCTTGAGGGTTGCCCTGTGAATTGTTAACTGAAATAATGTAGAAATCTGAAATAATTTTCGTCTCTTTGTGCTTACTCAAACCTATTCCTTTATAGCATGGTCCCTTAACTGCTGCTTTGGCAGAAGGGGAACTGCAGTTCGCCTCTATCCCCAAGAGGCCTTTTTATTTTCAGCTCATGTTAAGTCTACAGTGTTCAGCTCTGCTGCCACAAAGTCACTCTGAAAATCTGCTACCAAAGTGACTTTTAATGCAATACTCAATACATGATGTTTTTCTTGGATAATAAAATTTACTTTTGAGTAAGAATGTATTCTCTATACTTATAGCATATCATGTGATCCAACTTCTGCATAGAACAGCACTGTATTGTATTGTAGTTTGTTGCATCTTTTCTTTCTTATACCCTTAATTTAGAGTTTCAGCCCTACTGTAGGGAAAAAGTAATCATATATTCTGGCATTTTGTGACTTCCCTGTGTTAGAATTTTTATTTTGTTGAGGAAAAAGGGCTTAATCAATCATTCCAATTTCAACTTTCTAACTTTTTATCCTGAGGGCAATTTAAGAAAAACATAAGCCTGATGATCAGCTCTGAAGAAATTGGAGACTTGATAATGCTGACATGTTGGGAGGCCAGTCAAAATAAAAAGAGAATCATGGGTTGTACTTGCAGTAAGATGTTTCCATATCCTTTAATTGAAATTGCTCTGAATTTCCATCCCACTGGGCAGCTGAGATGCCTGCCAGAGTGGCAGGGTGCTCCTGACAGTGCTGTAAGCTCCACCTCCTGGATCTGCATGGGCTGAGCTGCCCGTGGCTGGTCACAGCCACACAGCTCTCCAGCTTGGGTTCCTGCTTAGGAAATGAAACGCTTAACTGCCCCCTCACTATTCCATAGAGAAAAGAAATAATAATTAATGGTAATAGCTAAAGGGGATTGTAACAAATCTTCATTAGATGACTTCTAGGATCTTTTCAATCCCATCAATGGCAGCATTACATATTAGGTGACACAACTGCACTTAACTTGTCTGTGTGCACACACATTTAATGCTTATCTGAATATTAAGTGCCAAAAAGGGACTAGATGTGAAAAATCTTGTTTCTCATGTTTATCTAACAAAATGTCACTTGATGTGTCATGTGACAGTATCTGTGACTTCTCTTGATGAATTCATCCTCTAGATGTCTTCTACTTGTGTTTCCCCAAATGTTATATGTGGGAGGTAGCAGAGGAGATGGAAACTCTGGCTCTGGGTACACTAACAGGTCTCTGTTTTAGCAGAGTTCATCCAGGCATGATGAACTGTGAGAGTTGTGCCACTGTCCCTCTACAGTGAAGCAAGATGTGCCGAGGTGTTTGATCTGGAACACGTGTGCTGTACAATCAGTCAATCCTACGTTCGTGGGCAGAGTTGTGACTGTGTGATTTCAGCACATGCATGTGTCTATGCAGGTTTTCTTTCTAACTGAGAGGCTGTAATATCCTTGTCAAGACATACTTGACACGATGAAGGAAAGGTTTGGGTTTTTTTTCCACTTCTGTAACCTGGAATATGTTCAGCATAACTTCTCTGTTTTGTTGGCTATTTGAAATGAAAGTTACATGTAGCAGGGAAGGGGGTTTGTGTCTTTGCAGTTTTATTGCAGTAAATCATGAGATTCTTCGGAAATTCAGAATCTGAATAAAATATTACTGTCTTGAAAGTGCTTTCTACGTCTTTCAAGGCTTTAAATAAGGTTAGGAAGGAGTATGTGAGATTGATTTTTATAGGTTCCATAAAGAAACAAACAGATACATGAAAGTTGATGTTCTGTGGCTATCAAAACTGAACTTGAATTATAAGTGGATCAGAAATATGCTGTAATATTTTAACTTTAACTTAAAAAAATAAAAAGGAAAAGTATTTACAAAAATAGCATTGAAGCAAGATAACTGAATATTTTAAACAAGGAACATTAAAATGAGCATCAAACATAAACATCACAGCTGAGCTTTCAAAGTAATCCATGTTGGCAGTTAATCCATGTTGGCAATTAATCCATGTTTGCCTCATCTATAAATTGAAACAATTTCCTACTGCACACCAAAGAAGCCTGTCAAAGAAATTTTCAAGAATTAATTTTCATGATACGATAGACTTCCTTATTTCTACTTTTGTAGAAATTGGACCATGAAATACTGAAGGCTGCACTTAAATGCCTTGAGCAGTTACGTGGTATCTTACTTGATGCAGGTAAAGTATGACTGGAGGTCACCATGGCAGAACTAATATGAGATAAGGTCCTCTAAAGGCTAGAAACTGGCAACTCTGGAGGGGTATTTGTATCCTAGGGACCTGCTTAGGGTCTCTCTTGTATAGCCTGTTTTGCTCTCCTGTAGTATTTGACCATCATTTCCTGACCATTTATGATTTTTCAGGATGGTCTCACTGCATCTAATCATTAAAAGATGCAGGGGGGCCTCTTCAACCTTCTCCTCTCTCTGGTGTGCTCTGAAAATAGGCTGTAGAGATCATAGAAAAAAAGGTACTGCTTCTAAAGGGTACTGCTTCTAAACGGTACTGCTTCTCAGTACTGGCTTTCCTTCAGGCAGAGCAGAACTGTGATGATAGTAGGGCTAAACTACCTGCATTTTGTTCAAACGGAAGTACAAGCTTTCTGACTGGGAGTTGGATTTGACATTTAATATTCCCATCCACAGAAGGTGGTTTGCTTTTACACAATTAAGTTTATTTTGCAGTACTGTAGCTTGAGAGGCTTTTGTGGGCTTTGTTTATCCTGGCTTTAAAGAAGCAATCTGTGCTCTGCTTCTGATAAATTTCTCCTTGTGTTCAGTTATGATAGATATTCCTTTGAGCTGATTGTATAAAAATACTGTAGCAGCAGAGCAAAGATCTAACTGTATTTATGTCTATATTCTGCCTTTAAACATGAACAGCTGGGCACGCATTCGTCTGTCTCATGTCTGACTCTGTGCTGCCATCCAGAACCTTTTCCTTTTTAATAAACAAATGTTTCCCTCTTTAATCTGTGTGTGTGTTTTATCTCTGTTCCTGCAACAAAACTTTCTTGTCCACATATGTATTTCAAATCTTATTTGCATAATTAAACAAAGCATGTAACATGGAGAATGTGAGCTGTAAATGGTAGTGAATTACTCTCTCTGAAGAGCTGAAATAGAACAAGCTATTTCTGTCTTGCTCATCATTACTATTTTGTTTTGGAAAGCAATACCCCTCATTTATGAATACTGAAAGACTTTTTTTGAAATAACTGTATGGTCTTATTTTGCAGTCTGGTTTACAGAAGCAAGAAACATTCAAGGAGAGCTCATGAATTTTCTATTTGAAGAAGACTAGAGTGATTCATAGCAGCAGCATATATTTACACCTTGTAGGATGAAATCCTTTTTTACACTTCAGCTGTCTCTAGCAGTCATTTATTGATCGTGGTAATGACATTCATGGTCAGTTCATCATTCTCCATGAGTTTTTTGATTTACTTTTGGAAGATGGAATAATTAAAAATGTGGTTGCACAGAGCACAAATTGAAAATTGTGCTTATAAAATCAGAGAGCAGAAAGTTTCTTTTTAGTGTTTTGTATTTAAAACATCTTGCAGAAAGGCTTGTTGCAAAAACATTTATTTAACACCTCAGTAAAGAAAAGAGCAGCCCTGCTAGCGTTTGTGTTCCTGGAAGCTCTGCAAATCAGACAGGGCTAAGAAGGCTGCCACCAATAGCCCCTTTCGTCAGGGTTTACAAGGTATTTAACTAAGAATTCTTTTGCCCTCCAGTTACTGTTTTCTGTCTTGGGTTTATTACTATCTTTGTCAAAAAAAGTAAGTGTCTCCAGTCCCTTAACTAAATTTCCGCTTCTGACTTCTTAGAAAGAGGGAAAAAGAAGTAAATTCATATTTGCTACCTCAAGGGGAAACCACACAACTCGTGTGCTGACATAAAAGCAGGACCAGAAAGTGCACAGTGAAGAATGGCATTATTTTACTCCTAGAAGCCTGTCTTCCATGGCAGGATCAGAGAGTCATTGCTGCTTTTTCTTTTGTGGACAAGGGAATTTTTGGTATCACACTGCCAAGTATTTACTGAGAGGGATTATTTTGAGACAGGTCTCTGGAGAATGCAGATAAGCAGGCATAAAAAGGGGAGACATTCTTTGGGCTGAAGCTCAGCCTGCTGCAATGTGTTTGTCTGACCAGCTGTCGACAGCATTGCTTCATATGAAATTCAATGTTCAGAGTATTTCCCAACCAGCAAAGGAAGAGAACTGTGGAGCACTGTTTCCAGCTGTAACTTACACCCTGCTTAAGCAGAGGGAGAGAGAGGACTTTAATAAGGAAATGTGCTTCTGGCTACCTGAAAATCTTTCTTAGCCCATACATAAGCAACCCCCCGACCATTGTTACCAGTGTTGTGTTTTTACTGCCACATTAAATTATATATAAGCTGTAAGAACGATAAAATTTTAATTAAAAAAATGTATCTACAGGCAATTTTGCACTGCTCAGCGCCTTTTTCTCTGTTTTGTTCTGTACACTGGAAACATTATTTCACACCTTCTGAGTGTGCTTGACTTTTCTAACCAAAAAATAATTCTTCTGGAGACATTAGTTCTTAAATATTTTTTCTTTCTGATTTACTCATTGAAAAAAGTGAGGTCTCCTATTTTAATGATATTGCCCTAGAAACACACATTCAAGCAACCAGGTATTTTAGTATTTAAATATTTTTACCCACCCCCACATTTACATTCTTGATCAAGCCAGTGGAATTTTCCATATCAAAAGGCAGAAGCCAGAACAAGCATGAGAACTAACTTGGAAAAGTTGTTTGGGTTTCTATGTAACACGGTACATTACAAAAAATATATGTGAATTGGCGTGACCACTCTTCAGTATAAGAGAAGACTTCTGGCTGTGATTCCACAAGTCACCACAGCAGGCCCTATTTCTAGCCCTTCACTGAATCCAAATAATACCCACGTAATTCTGCACTGGTGCACAGATCTTGTATGAGGATCCAGTTCCCCATGCTTGAGACCTCAGGCTCTGGGGTTTTTCAAATGTTTGTTCCTGGCCATGGGCCTTCCTCTAGCATTTTGTTCAGGACAAAGCACGTGTTTATTTTTCAAAATTGTTATTTTTCAAAATTTGCTATTGCTGATAGAAATACACAGTAACACAGTTACTCTTGTGGTATTTTTTTCATCAGGAGTTGCTATTTTAAACTTCTGTCTTATTTGAAAGGTTGCCAGTTAAATTCCCCATGGCTACACAAGAATCACTTGCTTTGAAAGCAGAAATTTCATGCAAATCTGAGGGCATATTTTGCTTTAATGCTAAAAATATCAGAATAATAAATATAAGGACATTAAAATGACCTCTTGGCATGCAGGAGACAGGCTGTCATCCCTATATAGCTTCAACTAGCAGATGATAGTCTCAAATCTAGATCTTCTTCCCAAAAAAAAGCATGATCCCATTTGCTGAATTACAGAGTATGTCCAAGAATCTCCCCTGCATATATAAAATCCCTGTTTGTTCATCTGGGTAGTGATCCTCACTCACCTCATTGACCCTGTCCTTCCTCCAGTGATAATGTGCTGATTCTTTGTCATCATGAGGTCTTGGCTGAGTGAGAGGGAGGGAGCTGCTTGCTTCAGCCTGGACTTCAGCCATCAGCATAGAGCTTGTGCCTCCACATCACCAAGGGGCACTGTGGTAGCTGGTTTCCCAGAATCACTGGCCACTCTCAACCTCATAGTTCTTCCTGCAGGTGCTGTCAAGGAGTGCTGTCCTGGGTGCAGCTCCAAGGCTCATCACTGGGGTGTTTGCTGTGTCCTGCTCAGGACAGATCTCATTCCGCCCTGCTGAAGGTCAGGACTCAGCTGTCTTTCAGCTCATTGGAAAGAGAAGGACACATCAAATGTGAAAGATGCCTTCTTCAAATCTCCAGTTGGGTGGTTTAGGATCCTTGACTGCTCGTAACATTTATTACGTGTAACAAATTTCACCAGTTCATTGCTGTAATAACAAGATGTTCCATCTGACATCAGTGGTCTATTTTATATAACCAGAGGCCTTAGGACAGGGGCACTGTAAAACACTGAGCAATAAAAGACGTAAGGTAACATGCTGTTAAAATCCGGGAAATGATCTGACGATCCAGCTCTCTGCATACCTTCATTAGAGTCAAAGGTACTTCTTAACAAGAAAATGGGACTCAATACAGACAAGAAATATTGAACAGGTCTTGCCAGGCATCAGTTAATCTCTTGCCTTCATGGATGGCCACATCTGGCCTACTAAGTAGTAGCACAACACAATACAACATAGCTCATCTCCATGTGTCTATAGGTATAAATCCCCACTCCAAGGTAGGGTCCCTGCTTGCTGCAGGGAGCCTCTGGTGTGTGCTGCCCCAAAATGGGCCCCCACACTATCTGGAGAGCAGTAGAGGCCAAAATAGCACCAAGAAAAGTGGTAATAATTTAATGCCCGAGCCAGCAAGGCAGAGGTCACCCCATGTCCCAGCTCTGTTTCTTTTGCTGGCCCAGGAGCAGTCCTGAGGCTGACAGCAAAGATTCTCCTTGTTCCTCTCACAGACAGCTTACACTCTTCACCTTGGCCACAGAGCATCATTCCTAGAGACATTTGCTGCAAAAGGTGTGGGAAAGGCAGTGATGAAACTCTTGCTAATGTATTCCTGATGCATGGTGTTCTGCTGGGTCAGTATCACCCTTCCCTCTTCCCATAAACAGCAATGCTAAATTGGAACACTGAACTCCCCTGGTGCATTTTGAAGGGGGAGGGTGCTCACTTGACGAAAACATCTCGAATTTTTAAGATGTTGCAGAAGAGTCTGTAATTCTGGCAGATTGTGGGGGCGGGGGAATTTGTGGTTTTGAGTAACACAGAGTGGCGCCAGCTCCCCTACTTTTATTTCAAGGGAAGTTTTATTAATAATTGGGAAATACAATCTGACTCCAGATTTCCCTATCACAGACCTCTCAGGTACGATGTCCTTGGCTATCACAGCAGCAGCAGGAGTCTGGCTGTGAGGTGGTGTCCATGGGCAGAGCTGGCACAAAGGTGTTGCCATAACGAGCCCGCACAGGTTTGGCACATCTCTTACAAACACACACTGTGGTGTGTTTGTTCACTACAAATACATTTTGCTGTGCTGGGTGCTGTTCAGTGGCCCTAGAAAAAGGGAGCTTTGTATTTTGGTGGCCAAGCACAGGAAGAAAAGTGCTGCAACACTGAAGGGTGTCTGGAGCAGCGTACTTACCCAGGCAGCACTTTGCTGCTGCGCAGCTCTCTTGCACTGCCTCCGCGTAGAAACTTGGGACAGAAGTTCACAAATTAGGATTGGGAAACATCTGGTTCACATTTAGCCAGAAAAGTTTGCATCAGACACCAACTGCTTGGACCAATGGAAAGAGGGAGCATATTTCTTAAGTATCTTCAGACTAGGCACAGTTTCTGAACTTGAAGTAATAAATTAAGGCTTAAGGAAACCATTTGAAATCAGATGGCTGAAACACAGACATTCTCTGAGAAGACATAGCTGTTTATGTTAGCAATCTGATTTCTCTTCCCTCTTTATTGTTCCAACTTTTATAAGAATCTGCATACACCCTTTGAGAGAAATATTTGACCTGCAAATTGGAAAGTTTGCTCAGCAGCACAGTAAAGCTGCAGGAGCCCTAAAGCAGACTGGAAATGATTTGAAATTTTGCAGTATGGTGTGCAAATATTACATCAGTGTAATATTAGAGCAGTCACTTTCTCACCATTTTCTTCAGCACATATTGAATCCACAAGCTGAAATCAGGAGCAAGCCAGATGTTACCCTAATGTCCCACAAGATGGTGACAAAATAATTCTAATAACACAACACTTTGATTTGTGCTATGTACAGACTTAGTGACTCCAAATATTTTCTTACCATGCAATTGCATTAAAGTCTGCTTATATAATATATTTGGGGCATATTTTAAAGGCTTACTCATTTGGCAGATGTTCATTCTTTTTAAGTACTTTGTTGATTGTATTTTAACTTAATTTCAGGACTACATAGCAAGTTTCAGTCCTCCCACATTAGGAATCACAAGTTCCCTAGATGCTGGAGAAGGAAAAGCACTTTTATTGCCTGTGATCCATCCCTTTGCCAGACTGCTTCCTTTCCCTCCCTCCCTCCTTTCCTCTATGATTTTTTTTTGTGTGTGTGAGGTCTTATGGTCCATAAATCCCTTCCTTTCTGAATTAAGCATGAAAAAGTGGCACGGTACATTAGGCATGAGAAAGGTAGCCAATGTAGAGCAGTGCTCTCCAGAAGCAAGACCGGGAACAAATATGGTGGGGCAGAAGTGAGGTTCTAGAAGAAGGGAGGTTCTAGGGAGGGCTGGAAACACCCTCACTTACCCTTAGTCCCCAAATAGTTTATTAGAGTTTCTTTTTATATTTAACTGATCAGTTTGGGATAGTTGCTTCTTTGAGCAACCAAGCAGATAAACCTGAATGGGGCCTGAACTGCAGAATTTGCTCTTTTGGAAGTTGTGCCTTCAGACTGGGTACTGGAGATGGAGAAAGTATTCCACATTATAAACTGCTGGTCTTTGAAGAATAAATGTATTGTCCAGTATTAGAAACAGTTGATTCTGCGGGTCCCATTGTTTTAGAAACAATAAAAATTACATTATCAAGGGACAATAAATATCCTGTAAGCTCTTCAAGCCCTTCATTTTGGTCAAGGCGGGAACTGATTTTCATAGACGGAACGGTTCCAGCCTTTCAGATACCTGAAAAAGATTGTGAAGAAAATACATTCCCAGCTGTACATGTGAGTTTCTATCAATAGGTGACAAGATCAGATTAATCCTTTGGCTGAGACTTACAGATGCATTTCAGTGACTTGAAAGCCACGTGACCAGATTTTCAAAGGTATTCAGTCATCTAATTACCAGTGATTTAAATATGAACTTGGTCTCTAAATATATTCCATTTCTGGCCAGAAGTACCACTTAAAAATTATTTATGCATTCAGGAGCAAAAGCTTTTGTGATAAAACAGGGGTGTGCAGACACACTCAGCTTGTTCTGAACAAGCTTGTTTGACTATCAGACATGATGCACCCACGTGAGCCCGTGAAGGAAAATCAGCCCTGCTGAGGCATGTACTTAGATCCCCTCCAAAATCTCACCTCCCACCCTCTGCACTGAAAAGACATTTGCTGTGAATTTCTTTCCTATGGATTTTGGCCACAACAAACACAGGCTGATCGTGATACGCTTATGATTTTTAACACTACATATGAGTTTCTGTCGGATTTTTTTGTAGCAATATGTAACTCCTAGACTGGGAGATGGAACGCAGCCAGTTGGAAAAGCACACTTTGATGGCAGTGCAAGTGGCAGCAAGTGCAATGGTTTGAACTTGGGGACAGCCCTGTCCTCAGCAGTAGTAGCATAGTAGGACTTGGCAGGACTTTTCATTTTCCCACTTTAAATCTAATTTCAAGGGTTATTCTCTCTCCCTCTCTCTCTCTCCCTCTCTGTCCCCACCTCTCCCTGTATCTCTGTATCTCTTTCTTCAAATGCCACAGAATCTCCATCCCATACCTGCTCCATGGCAAATTCCCACGCAGGTGCATCTTCATGTGGTATGTTCCACACCTCTGCTGTTGTTTGATGCTGTATTTGAAACCTGATGGTGGAGGAAATCCTGCCCTCCCCTGCTGGCACAGCCATGCTGTGTGAGTTCCTGCTGTCTACACCCACTTTTAGCATGTTTTTGCATACAAGCAAAGCGGATGATCACAAGCATAACCACGCTTGTCTGGAAGTGGGCTATTCACACTTGTATAATTTTTATATAAGAAGCTAGATGCCTAAACCCATGTTTAACACATAAATAAACATGCCCTATTTTCTAAGCATCTGCCATTCTCATTGCCTTTGCAAACATTATTTAAATGTGCAGTCTTTGGCATCCAACTGGGAAAGTTTTGGCTTATGTTTCCAGAGGCCTGTAAGAAAGCCCTTAATGTGTGCCATTATTTTAAAGGCATAAATACAGTGATCTGACAGCAGGCTTCTCGGCTTGCCATCAATCCTGCGCAAAACATCAGAGTTGCTGAAGAAGAGTGCTCTTTGCAACTCAATGCCATCAGCCATGCCACTTGATATGGCTTTATGGAAAACAGTTTGTCAGACTCAGAATCCTTTTTCAAGCTATTTTAACACTGAAGGTTTAGCAAAATAAGGTTGGTTGATAAAGGTTTTAAGATTATAAATTTATTTATGCTTCTGTAGGGCATTTAACACAATCATCATGGGATTTTTCATTAGCAGAAGCAATGAAAATGTAACTGTAGAAGAGAAAACATCCTCAGATGACAATTTTTTTTTTAATCAGGCCCCACAGGGACTGGTTCTTGGCTCTATACAAGAATGAGGAGGGAAAACAATTAAGATGTGAATGAAAAATACCACATAAAATGCAGAGCCCCACCCCTCCATTTCTAGCTGGCTTTCCAAGTAGAAGGCCAAGTAGATCAGGTTGCTCAGGATCTCACTGGATATTTGAGTTTTGAATATCTCCAACAACCCTCTTCCAGTGTTTGACTACGCTCATATTGAGGAAAAAAATTCTATCTTGCCATCTAATTGGAATTTGCAATTTATATCTGCTGCCTTACACATTTCCAAATAGAATATGGTTTCTTCTTCTCTATGACCCCATTAAATTTTTGCAGACAGGAATAAGGCCCCTCCAAAGACATCTCTTCTCTGGACCAAACAAGCCCTGCTGCTCACCATTCTTAGTCTTGCTGGTCACCATCCAATTAATCAATTTCCACGTATCCTGTACTTGGAGTGCCTTGCCCATATCTCTTCAGTTTGTCTCCAAGGGTACTGTCGAGAGCCTTGCTGTAGTCAAAGAGCACAGCATGTCCTCCTCTCCCCCTGTCTGATTCCCAGTCACCTCAGTACACAGGACTACCAGGCTGCTCATCACTCACTCCACTTGGGCTGTTCCCAAACATTTCCCATCTTTTATGTTCTTTGAAATGGCTTCCAGAAGGAACAGCTCCATAACCTTCCAGTATTTAAAAGGCAGCTACAAAGAGGATGGAGGGTCTCTCTTCACAAGGAGCCACCTAGGGAAGACAAGGGACACCAGATACTAGTTGCACTAGGAGATGTTTCATCTTGGTATATGGAAGAAATTATTTTAGTGAGAGCAATCATTTACTGGAATAACCTCTCCAGGACGTGGTAGAATCCTTCATCATTGGAGAACTTCACTATGTGATTGGTCAGGGTGCTACATAATACCATCTATAATCTCCCTTTCCTACAAAATGTTGAACCAAATGATCTTTTGAGGTTCCTTCCAGCCTGGGACGTCCTATGAATCTATGATTCTAATTTACAGGCATTAAGACAAGCAGATGCAGCAGCAGGGAAAGTGGTTCAAATCCTTCCACTTTCTGTCAGAGCCTGGTGAAAAGACCAGCCTTCTCCTCACTGGCTGCAGGCTGGATGTGAAACACAGCCCTCCACGCCACAGCATCCCATGTACCAGGACGGGGACTTGGGCAGGGGAAGGGGTTGTGAGGGAGCAGAGAGGGGACAAGCTGTGACCCCTCTAACTGCCCTGGCAGGACCTGGCAGTGCTCTGCTGACAGAATCCTTCAGCACAGCAGAGGGGTTGGCATGGTGTGGCAATGCCATTCCCTCCATGCCTTCAAAACTGAGCTCTGTCATCACTGTTGCTGCCTCTCTTGCCTCTCAACTAAAGGAAAATGGCGTCTTTCTGAAATTTTTGGAGCAAGATGTTCTCTGAAAGCTACCTTTTTCTGATCCCACCCTGAAAACACATAATGTTGAGCATAATGTTTCAGAACACGAGTGAAGAAGAAAAGCTCAGTGCTGGATTAAAGCCACTTTTGGCAAAAGATAAAAGGCAGTCTATCTCTCCCTCTTCCTCTCTCTCTCATGCATACACACACAGACAAACAGGAAGAAAAGCTCTCAGGGGCACAATCAATTACAGCTCATATCTCTTCTGAGCTGTCAGAGATAGTCTCTGGCACAGGCCCTGCTGGAGTGCAAACCCAAAAGGGATTTCAAAAACAAATCCTCAGCTGGTGTATACCTTGTATACCAGTTTAGCCCACAGCAATTTGTGGAACAAGAGGAAGACGACTAATACATGATGATACATAAGCACAAGGAATATTTTTCTCTTAACTGAATTTCCTCTGGCTTTCTGTGGTGAACTGACTCAAACAAAGGCTCTGCTGTTTCATGCTGCTCATGAAAAGTTTAAGATTTTTAGAAATTTGACTCAGTCCCAACCAGGACAGGCATATCTTTACACATAGCTGTATGTATAAATGTAGACACAAATAGGAAATTCTAAAAATATTTAACTTGCAAAATTCAACATCCAATAAGAAATACAGACCTGCTGCTTGGTGTATGGGCTTGTCCATTCTGCTGCTGCTGGAAGTGGCTGTAAAACTAGCCAGAGTATGGATTGCAAACTCAGAGAGCTATCCCTCTGGAAGGTATCGTGAAAATGTCACCAGACCTTCCTCGACAGAAACGGCAGCACTGGTTTTATCAGTTACAGCTGGGAAGCACAACTCCAGCTCAAATATTTGCAACCAACCCAGACTTAAATATTTGTTCTCTTATCAGGGGATCAGCACTAGGTCATCATGACAGCCCCGTAAATCCTGACTAACGTGGCTGACATGAACTATAGGGAGCTTTGGTACAGTCATGTAGGAAAATGCCTATACAAACTTGTGAGACCTTTATACCAGAGACCCCAAATCACCATGCAGCAGCTTGTGAAGGTGTTTGCAAAGGATGATTTGGGTCCCTGTGGCTTCAGGGTATCATCTTCTGAAGCTAAATTCAGTTGGAGGCTATACATAGGGTTGTACATGCTTGAGCAGACCAGGAGAGCACTAAAGTGCTGCTCATGGCTCCTTTTGCTCTCCCTCTGAGGCTTTCCCAACACTTCAGGCCATAGCGAGCAGGTACTTCAGGGCTGTGTGACATTGCTGTCTATCTCCAGCAAGCTCCCTCTCCCTTCCCACCCACCCCCTTCTCAAGCCTGATGCAAATATGTTGCTTATTCATTTTGATGTTTCATTCAGTTTATCTTACACCCTTCTGAAATATTCATTTCTGGCCTTGCTGCAGATTTTGGTGATCCAAGTACAGAAGTGCTGTGTGTGGGTGCAGAAATTAAGAACCCGTCTAAGGGGACAGCAGGGACAAATCTCACCCAAGAGAGCCTTGGGAGAGCCTCTGGTTTTTAGGAGTCCAGGAGGCCTCGGCCAGGATGGTAGAATTGCAGTAATAAATTAATAACCTTCCCCCCAGCCTCCCCCCAGTTAAAAGCTGCAACAAAGACAAGTTATAAGTGTAAATTTGAAGTCTAAATCCTACTCAACATCTCTTTTGATCTGGGGCAATGATTTGAGCCACATGTCTGATTACAGTAATGGAATGTTTTAGCCTTGTTGTGGCTAAGCTGAACCTTCACTGTACTTGGTACCTCAGTGTCTAAAAAGGGCTACAAATATCTGCATCACAAGCCTGGGCAGCTGGCATGGGCAGAGGAGTCCAAGGATGTTGGTCCAGGGAATGGGGTCAGGATCTGACCTTATGGTTCTGAGCCAGGGATGAAGGTTCCTGTGGTTATAGGAGAAGAGAGAGCTGCTAGAGCAATTAACAGCCTGGTTTAATCTAAATGATTAGACCTTTCTAAGGGCTGTGGAGTTGTGCCTGAGAAATCTCTTCGAAAGCAACCCAAGAGGTGCGATGCTTGGTGGATCCTGTCACCTGTATCAGCTCTGCTCTGCAGAGCAGGACTGATTTACCAAGCCCCAGTCAGGAAGCCAGGGCTCTGTCTGTGGCTATGGAAATGTCCTAAGGAAAAGGCTGCAAAACTTTATTCATTCAAATTTTAACTGATTGTTACTGATGGTCAATATACACATGCTTCAAATTCTGCTGGGCATGGCATCTTTTTGCGTCACTTTTCATGTGATCGCCACAAAGTGTAGCAGGAGTTGCTGAATTCAGAGAGGTTATTGAAAGAGAAGCCATCTGAGGTATACAGAGAAGAAGAAATTGGGAGGGGAGAGCTCCATTTTTCTTTCTTCTTTTTTTTTACAGGGTTTTTCTAAATATTGTGGAGCATGTTGTGGAAAAAAAAATTAGCCATCTGTCTGACAGATATTAGTAAAGTGGAGACTGTGTTAAAAATAAGTGCCAGGTTGTCCTCTGCAGAAAGTTAATAAAGAGAAGGAAGTGAAAGGGTGCTCATTATTTTTAATGACTTTGCTTTCCAGCAGAGTGCCTGTATCTCCCAGCCTTTACATTCCGCCTTATTTCAGTTCTTTATGGCACATTCAACTGCCCTGGAGAATGATGGCTTTGTTCTAAAATACCGAATATATCAAGAGGCCCCTGGCCTAGCCTGGCTAGGCTGTTAATCACAGCTCCAGTGCCACGAAGAGGATGCCAAGAAGAGCCTGTTGCGCGGGGAGTCCAGCCTGGATGGCCGGGAGCTCTTTGGCAGGGAGAGCCGTGGCAGGCACTGGTGCTGCTGAATGCTCTCTGCAAAGCTGTCAGCAGAATCGATTTAGTGGTGCTTGGCGACTGCCTGGATGCGTTCTGCGTGCACATCTCTACATTTGTCTCTCTTACTGGCTCCACCTGGCATTAACCTCTCATTCCTTGTCAACGGATATTTGCTTTATTAACTTTAAAATATAGGATGCATTTTGCAGTTCAGAAGATGAAGATTCATGAGTGTGCAATTCAGAACATAGTCCCAAAGCACCCAGAGCATCCAGCTACATCTGCAGGCTCCTTGCAGCCAGCAGGTAGAAAAGCTGAAAGCAGGAGCTGCATTTCCAGATTTGAAAACAACTAGATTTTCTCAAAAGCTTTGCTTGAAAAAATCCACCCTGTCATTGACTTAATCTTAAACTTTTCTGATATGCTCTTTGATAAATCACGGCCCATGTTATAGGCAGATTACAGTTACAGTGATTTGTTTGGAAACAAGATGCGTATTTTCTATGGCTCAGATAAATCATCTAAAAGGGGTCCACAGCCAGGCCTCAGGGCCTTTGCAGGCTTTTTTCTTAGTAGCGCCTCACAAACTCATTTGCCAGCAGATTGTGTTGTCATGCTCTGCCTCCTCTTTTGCTTACTGATGGTTGAGGCTCTGCAGCAAAACCTGCATCTTGCATGTCATATGAAACATGAGTGCAAAAATTCCAAACATCATGGAGAAGCCCCTGCGTGGCTTAGGGAGGTAGCAGGGGATACAGGGAGACCTCACACAGCTGTGCTCACAGCTGGAGTGCCTCCCTGGCTCTTTCCATGCCTTTCCTGTAGTTGCTACTCCCAATCTCAGCTGCTGCTCCTGAGGGAGCAGGGGCTCTGGGAAACTGCAGCGGGCAAATTCATAACCCTAGGGGTCTTCCAGAGCAAATGACAATCCATTGGAACAACTGCCCTCACAGTCAGCCTGGCAAACAGGAGGAGGATTGGATTTTCCTGACATTGCAGCAAGCTTGGATGTGGTGTCAAGGAGCCGGTGCTGATCCTTTTAATTCTAAACACAGCAAACTGGCTGATATTTTGGATTTGCTCACCTTTTAACACAGAAAAAGGCCAAAACTCATTTATATTGGCTAACCACATTTTTTCTGCCTGTCTTAATCCAGAAAATGAAAACCATGACCAGAAGTTAGTCCCCTTCTCTAAACACTGGCATGCTGGTGTTTATAAAAAAGAACTCCACCATGATTGTTCCCAACTGCTAGAAGAGTGAAATAAGAGTGTCAGCCAGGGAGGAAAACAAGCTTGTTCCTGTATGAAAACTTAGCAGAGTCAGGCAGAGCATTTTTGGAGGTGGGATGTGTTGTTGTTTGTTTTCCAGCTCTACCAGACACCAAATTTGGCTGTAACCTGACAACATGCTACAGAGGACTCTACTGTCTGTAAGTTAATGAGAGAAATGCTTGACAGATGGCTACTGGCAAGCTAATTAGAAGAGAAGAGATTCGATGGATTGCAGAAAAAAAAGAAAAAGGGAGGGAATCAAAATGTTCAAGAAGATCATTTAAGGTCCTCATTCCAGGAGAGAGAGAGTAACTGGTTTCACTTCCCAGAGGCTATTCCTGCCCTAATTGACTTGTTATTGGAGTCTGAAGGAAAACAATCCATGTGGCTGTGATAGCAGAGCCAGGGAAGGCATGATTGTGGTTGCTGAGGGGAACATGGGCAGACAATAGCTGCAGTGTGTGAAGTGACACAGGATAGCACGTGCAGATCCCAGCAGCGTAGGAGCCCTAACTGGGCACACTGTTTAGTGTTACAGGGTGGATGGGGAGCATTGAGAACAGGCTCAGGATTAATTTCCACTCAGTGGTTTTAAATGCTTCTGTGAGAAAAAGCTCAGCCTCTTCCCAAATGCAGACCAGACAATCAGGGATCACATGTTACCAAAAAACCCATGTGCAACCTATAGCTTACTCATGAACTACAAAAACAAAGGACATATTTACAACCCAAACTCAGGACAGGGAGATCCTGAGAGGTGACTCCATGCACGTGGTACAGCAGGATGAATCAAAATATAGCAAGTCTGGGAACCAAGCACAGGCTGAGGAGATTTGCATTTTATGACATTGGGAAAATCAGTTGTCCTTTCTGTTAATATGGCAAAATTACTCTGAGTGCCTAGTTTGCATAATTAAAATACACAGCTAGAAAGGAATTCAAATTTGGGATAAATTACACTGAGGAAACTACATTCAGTTTTGATCATTTTGCTTGACATGGACATTTTTGGTATTAGAAATGCACAGCAGATATAGTATTACTAAAATAAGAACTATTATGGAATGCCTAAGGGATACAACTCATTATCCAGAAAAACTTTCAAATAAGCAGACACAAATGCATGCTAAATTACAACGAAATTCCAGTGGAATTACAGCTTTCTTCCATAACAGGACAGATGACCTCATCTCATGAATGTTATTACTGTGACTCTCATGGTTCTTCAGGGAACCTGAGCTTCAGGCATGCTTCAATGGTATGAGAATATGATAAATTAAAGAAATCAAACACAGAAGAGGAAAATCCAGCAAAGATTACAAATGTGTAGAAAAATACCTTCCTCCTCTTCAGATAAACTTCAGTCTAAGAAGTATTTTCCTGACTGAAATGGGGAGAAATGCCTTTTCTCCAGGACAACTTGAAGGGAATGAACAAGTGTTAAAACAGGTGAGTACATGATGATCCCATCAGATATTTGATTAGTAGCTGTGATTTGGCAAGGAAGGTGTAAAAATCTGGCATCTTCTGTTGAACCAGGTTTTCTGAGACTTTGGGCCAGGCTTTTCAAGTAGAGTTCAAAAAGGAAAAGTCTGAAATTAGCTGAGCAGAAGTATTTTACATTGTTGGAGTACACAGATGTGCAGGCAATGGCCATTGCTAAGCAAGGGAAAAGCTCATTGGAAAACAAGGAGACAAGAGACATCCCTCACGTTTGCAATTTCTCCTGGGATACAGCTACAGGGAGGCCAAAAATGAGTATTGCTCCTCTCTGAACACAGCGTGCGCTACAACCCTCCCTGAAGCAGGGGTAACTGAGGTTCTTGTTAATAATAGATCCCTTGGGGTGGACTGGAGGGAAATGACACTAAATGATCAGCAGGTTTATTCCAGAATGATTTGGTTGCAATGGAAAGGAGGTATTTAGCTATTTTGCTTATTATCTGTAGAAATATAGCAATATAAGAGCATAAAAAAATAACAATAAAATGTACAAGGAAAAGAAAGGAAGAGAAAAGATAAGAGTACAAAGATATTACCACTTGTGGAAGCAGCAATGAGTTTGCTGCAATTTCAAAGCCTGTTGTTCCAAGTGATGGTCGCAGTCTTGATCCATCAGGAGTGGGGGAAGCCCACGAAATACAGGAATTCAGTGGGTTTATGTAAGTTTGTGTTTATGGAATGCCCAGGTACGTCCCCTGGGCAGGGGAGATAGTGTTGTGTCTGATGCAGCTGTGTATCCCATGCAGTCCTCTGGTGGAAAGCCTCAGAAATAAGTCTGGGGACACTTTGGAGGTCTTTGAGACATGACATGACACCTGCCTCTCACATCAGCGTAGTCGATCCCGTTACGCCCCATCAGAAGGGACTAGGCCTACGTGGGAATGTCCCGATACTTCCCCAGAGGGGAGTTTGTACATCTCAGACAGCTGTGCAAGGGAGGACATTGGCATGATAAAAGCACTATCCCACCAGGCAGGATCTGCTTCTTTCCTTATCAGGCTCAAACTCCAGCTTGCAGCCTCTGGTGGTGGGTGCTCACACACTCTGCACTTGGGCTGTTACCTCACACATTGCCAGCAAAGCTCCCCTGCTTTTGCAGAGGTCGATTATTTGAGTCATTAACCCTCAATACTTCAGTCTCTCACAGCCTGTTGAAGACAGAAAATGTGACATGTCATCCAGGTGAGTTCAGGAACTCATTTCACTCCACTGATTCAAGGTGGGAATGCTTCTGCTGGCACTTGGGGCTCTGCTTGATGACTGTGTTCCGTCTGTAATTTGTCAGGGAGGGCTTGTAATTCTAACAGCTGCTCCAGAACCATGATTTTTGTTTGTACAAAGAAACACATCTGCAAATTTTAGTAAAGTACTCTGAAGTTAGAAAATTTCAGAAATTCTAAAAATCCTCTCCAACTTTGGCCTTACTGCAGACTTTTTCATGTGAAAGAACCATCTGCTGTACCACACAGTAAAGTAAAAAAAAACAAAAATAAACACAGGTGGTAGAGGCAGGGAAAAAAGCTCTCAGAGAAATTGGTGCATTTCTCACTTATTAGGACATTTCCTTGATTTTAAGCATAATTTATTCTGTTTCAGCCGCATGGTTTCTGCACATTTCCTTTGAAACATCTGTAATCCTTTTTGGCAGAGACCCGAGGCAATACAGTGCAGTCTCATCTGGGAAGAGTATCCTAGGAAAGTATAAATATCACAAAGCTGTAAAGAAAATAAAAATAGCAGTTTAGCACTGAAGGGCTTGAAAAAACTGGACTAGATCAGAGATAAGTGAAATCACCTCAATGGGTGACTTGGGCAAGCTGGAGGAGGAGGCTGGTGTCAGCCCATCCTGTGGGCCTGGGACAGGCGTCCTTTCTCAAGCCTCTGGAACTCATCAAACCCCATGTCTGGTGGACTCACCTTTCATAGATGGCTGATTTTTAACTCAATTATAATAAGAGCGAGACATGAACTCTCTCCTCAGTGGAATCCACCCAGGAGACAGAAACTGTGACTGAGGAGTCAATTATTTGGAGATTACTAAGGCAAAGCCCTGAAATATGTTTTGGTCCCGCCAATTGCTACAGGATCATTCACTTCCCCAGGAGAGAACTCCCACACGAACAAAGCACACAGGCTGCTCAGTCAGACCAAGGCTGGGGGTTCAGCAAGGGCTGGGCACCAAACAAACACCTCGAGTGCACTGTCCACGTCCCACACACTGCAGGGCGGCCTCTCAAATCCCACCAAGCTGACAGGTCAGTGCGGTGCAAAGGTGTGCAGAGACGTTGAAGTCCCAAAGCAGCCTGGCCACATCAGCATAGCATCCTGGCTGGCCTAATTAAAGAACTGGAGCTAATTAGGCCAGGCACAGCACCATATTGATTAGACGGTAAAGACAAAGTCCTGACATCTAGATGCGCTAGCGGGAAAAGAGAGCATTGGACTTGCATGTTCCCTGGGTAAATCAGAGCCTCTATTCCCTGCTGCTGTCAGTGTGGCCCTGCTCCCAAGCACTGCCTTCACACAGACTTCAGTGCTGCATTGCAGTTTTTTTAAAATTTAATATTATCCAGAACTCAACAGCCATCTCCCTGTTTTGTGGGCACAGTTCCTGAAATAAGATTAACTTTGTCTCCAGGGGTCACTTTCCAGCCAGCAAACTAAAAGCTGTGCAGGAGAATGAAAACAAGGCAAAGAGAGAACAAAAATCAGGCTGTGTTGCAGACTTTCAATTTATGATATAAAAACATTTCAGGGGTTTGGGGGGAAATATTTAAACCCACAGATTAGGATTTTTGTATTCAAGCCCTCACATTCATCTAACTGCAAGGAACTGACGATTTCCCAGCCAGAGGCTGTTCTCGAGCATACATATTGCATGAACCCACCTCCCAATGGATCCTATCCCACAGCCTTCTCTGTCCAGAGCCGTCCTGGAGCACAGTGCCCTGACAGAGCCCTGCTCTGCAGACTTGGCTCTGAAGATGACAGCCCAGCTACAGTAACCACAGGGGATCCATGCTCCCAGTAGTTCTTTGTGTGGCCTCCATTTGCCACTTCCACTCTCCTCACCTAGGACATTTCAAAAGGGCAGACATATCTTTTTCCTATATTATTCTAGAAGGGCTGTGAGAGTGTTAATATTTATGGGTCTGACTAGCTGGGAAATCAGACTTCTTCATATCGTGGCGTAACCATTTTGAAGATCCTGTTTCAAGGAAAAGTGAATCCCAAGGTTCAAGCAGGGCTGAGAAAAAAGGGAATATTTTATCATCTATGATCTCTCTGATCAAAGCAATACCAAAAGCATTTCTCTGTCTGCAGAGAAAAAAATGAGGAATGTGGAGTAGGCAGAAAAACTAATACTACATATGCCTGTACTTTTGAATCTTCTTCCCACCAAAAAAGGATAGCACAACCTTTCAGTCTGCAAGTATGTGCAGGCATCTACATTTATCATGCTGCAAACGTCTCTATTTCATTCCATTTCAGTCTGTAAAGAAATGCAAATGGACTGATAAAGCCAAATTATTGTATTCTCCTTTCCCTCCGTGAAGATGTCAGAGCTGTTTTACTGGAAAGCAGACGAGAGGGGGCACTCACAGATTTCCTACGTCAGGGCTTTGCTTTTATGCTATGTTGGTAGGAAAGGTATCTGACAGAGTCCTTGTTGGAAAAGGTTCCAGGAAAAATACCAAATTAACATAACACCATAAAGAAGCAGAAAAAATTGTCAGAAAGGGAAAGAAGAAAAATGGGGGCGGGTGGGTAATGTAGGAGGACACCCTGGTGCACTGCACCAGGAGCCCTGACCCTGTAAGTCTGTTTGGGTGGGAGTACGGCGTGCTGCAGGAACAGGGCTGGAAGAGAAGATCCTATGGCAGTGAGAAAAAGGCTCGGTCCAAAGTGCTGTCCAAGCAGCGAGCTAAAGTTGGCCTCAGGCCCCTTGCAAGAATTTATATTTTCACAGTAATGAAAAAGTGCAGGATAGGGACTGAGAGAAGCTGTAGGAGATACAGCTTATAGGGCAGTCCTCATTTTACTAATTAAACATTTTGGATTGCCTACACAGGGTCACTTGGGAAAGTTAAATAAATCAATCAGCTAAAGGTGTGAAGTCAATTTATGTAAGTTATAGCATATTCAAGCTGCATGTGAATGGTTTCATTCAGGGTAAATGGCCTTAGATTACTACAGCTTAATTTTCTAGATTAGCAGAAACAAAATATGTTTTGATAGCAAAGTAAAACAAGATGGAGGGAGAATAAACATCCAGTTAGTAACTTAGTCCTGCATCTATGGTCCCTCTTTGTTTTTAGCAGCAGAAAATCCAAAGCTACCTAGAGTTTAGCATGCATTATAAATACCATCTAACAGCCTTGGCTGCCAAAGGCTTAAGGAGCAGAAAGTGTGTTACCACAGCAAGTACAAACCCCACAGTGTTTGCTGTGCCCCCGCCAGTCCCTTTTGCTGCCCGTATCACTCCATCAGCACCTGCCTGGAGCTGAACCATATCCCTGCTGCAAACAGTGGAATCAGGTAACTATGAATTAACTTCTGACTAACACAGTTTAACTAAATTACCAGAGAGTGGTATTATCAGAAACATAACATTCTTTTATTAAAGACTACATTCACTTGCTCAGTTAAGTGAAATGTCAGTCAATCAAAAGCTCTGCCTTGCTTAGTGAACTTCCCTACTCTGCCCTTCACTCACCATTAGGCTTTCTTCAACCTCTTCATTTTGAACTAGTAAAATGAGCCATGCTTGTGTCTCTTTTACATCTTGTAGGCTTCTCCCACTGGTCTCACCATTGCACCAAGACTTTTACTCCGCTGTAAAAATGAAGAGCTTCTGATGCTACAACTAAATAAGCAAAATCAAAATAAGAAAATTGGCTGGGGTAGGTACGTGCATGTGGGCACCAGTTTCTGTACCTGTGTACCTGCTTCACAAGGAAACCCGAATTGTAAGTGACTTCTGAAACTCATCCATTCCCTGCTCCAACTTTGTAGACGGCCCTTTAAAACCAAGACTGGGATTTTCTAAGCGAGTCAATTTCACTGGTCACTTCAGTCACCTGCATCAAATCACCACCTGAGGGTGAAATTAGGTTAGATAAGGAAATATTATACAGCATAGACGTGATAGCATTATAGCTCTGAATTTTTTTAACTACTGGCCATATGTGAATGGATTTTTCATTGAACTCTTTTAATGTTGAAAACAAACTCCTAATGCAGATTTTTCCCTAGAACCTCCTAGCTACAAATGTGTTAACATCCTCAAGGGTCATATTTTCCCTTTTGAAAGGGGAAAAATATCAGGCTTGATTTAGTAAATTTCTGACCTATTTTAACAGGATGGGTTCAGAAATGTACTGTTAAATTGAGTATTACACATTTCTGTGACTATTTGGAGAAACTCCACAGGAGTGTGAAAGTGGGAGAGCAATCCAATGAGAAAATGAAAGCACTGTAGTAACACTGAGACATTTAGGGTATTCATTTTAAAAAAGAGGTAGACTCCTGTCTAGTGAGAAAAGTCAGGCAGAAATTATATAATTGAGAGTCAGAAACCCCAAATGTGGCCCAAAAGGACACAGAACCTCAAGTCCCATTATGCTATTCCTATTCTAGAGACAACGTGTATTCTCATATAACACATTCGCTATGTGAGACTGATTAGATACCCTGCATCAAACTAAGATGTTATTAAACACACGAATCACTTAGGGAAACCATAAACAGTATTTAAAACAAGAGTCTTGTGATGGTGGTGTATACTTTGCAGTAATCTAAGAAGAAAACTGTTCTAGCCTTAATTCATCCTTTCCCCCCAATAAACTGGTAGAAATGCTATGCAATATACAGCATTTTTACAGTAGAAGACAACTCGGTTGAGGCGTACAGGCTCTATCACATCACCTAGTTAATAGTTAGGCTATTTCTCCAGCCATTTCATCTAACAGTTGGGTACTAATTTAATTTTTATTGCTGTAAACTCCCATTGCCTTGAAACCACAGTAAATAATAGCAGAAATATCATTTATTACAAAAAAACCAACATTTTAAATGCGTTTGTGAACGAATTTTTTTCAGGCATTCTAACCGTGAATTTGCTCCTGGATTCAGAGAAAATTCACTCAATCCAGGAGCCCACTGGCTTAAAAACCGTCCTCTTAAGGTTTAGGCAGAATGCTTCAGAAGACTTTATGGGAGAGCAAGGTCATGACCAAACCAGACGTCTTAAGACTTCGTAGTGAAATGACTTTCCTTATCCCTATAATTACCTGCAGGAAATCATCAAAATAACATTTTTTTTTCTTTTTTTTTAAGGACAGTTAGTTTCCATTTAAAACAAAGACATTTTAGAAATGCTTGTAACCTACAGACAGGCCTCTTTTAGGATTTATGTCCCTGCTTCCAGGCAACTAGCTTTCCAAGATCTTGTCTTCAGCACTTGCTAAGACTTTTCTTTGACATTTTCACTCAGCCACAGCCCTGCTGGTCTTCAAGGCACCATCCTCTTCTCTTCCAACCCTGTAACACTGGAGATATGTTGTCCCAAACCCTCTGGTTTGCCCAGAGCCTAGCAGTGCATGCTTGAACAGCTACCAGAAGTGCAGATGCAGCACAGCATTCCCCAGCCTTCCCTGGGAGCCGGTGACGCAATGCAGCCGTGCTCTCATGCCCTCATGGCTCTCTGCCTCTGGCAACCTCTCTCTCTGTGCTGTGTCCATCTCCTTTTGCTTCAAGAATAACAGAAGGAGGTTTTCAGAACACTGTGGACCTGCCCAAGTTCAAGTCCTGGGAGCTGGTAGCCCTGAGACCACAATTCCTCAGGCTTGGTTTCAACTGCAGCAACAAACAGAACTACAGCAATTTTCAAGAATAGAGAGATCAAAACTGTTCAGCAGGGAAGTAACACATAGAGGTGTTTAAATCCTTTACAGGACAGCTAAATGACTATTTGGTGAAGGACAAACCCTTTTCCCCAAGAATTTCTTCATGTTAAATCCCTGAAAACTCACAGTCAACCAGCTGGAGAAGAACCACGGAAGGTCCTGCAAGGTACTGTGACTGATCTGCTTTTTAGCTTTGCTCACCCTCCAGCATTAGGTATGTAACAGTCCTGTCAGAGCTTAAATTTATTCCCCCATGGTTTTGTCCTATCCTACAAATTAGACACATTTTAAGAAATTAAAAGATGGGGAAGAAGAAAGAAACAATTAAGCCCCTGAGAATAAGACAAATGTCTCCACTAGCAATACATTTATGAATATATTTGCACAAAAACAACAAAAGGAAATTCGTAATACTGCACACAATGTTCTAAATGCTGTTGTGAAAGCAGGCCAAAATGTTCAATCTCCTTAAGCAGCAGCTGAAACAGGCTTTAAATTAATCAGGACTCTTAGAAATTCTAATAAGAAGGGACTGATGAAAAGCAGCTGCACCCAATCCCTATAAAAACCTTCCAAAAGAAGGGAATTAAGTGATAATGCTGGTGGAAGGGCATATCATCACAGGATGGTCTCCTGCTGCTACAAAATGCCAGAGCAAGACCAAGTATTTTTCCAAGGAGAGATAATTATGATGAGACTCAGCCCTGTTTTCGGAGGCTTGATTTCCACTCTGTGGTGTGGTGATAGAGCTCTCATTTGGGTAGCCTTTGAATTACTGAACACTGAGAGTAAGAGCAACCATATCTAATGCTTATTAAAAGTGGTATTCAAAACATCTCTGCCCCCACTATAGTGATTTGCGTGAGAAGGATGTGTTTCCAAAGTATGGCTTTGTAAAGGAGGGGAATAGAAATGAAAAATAAAATATATACTTACCATTAAGAAGCTCTTCTGAACTGTAGACTCAATAAAGTTAAATTACAGCCCAGTACTGGTGAAGGAGAAAGTATCCCACAGAGAGGCAGGATGTTAAGTCTGGTCTCAGGAAACCAGTTGTCTGCACAAAGAATCCCTTGTGATACCAAGAGATGATGCTAACAGGTTCTAGTAGTATTTCAGCAAAAAAAAATAATGTAATCGTTTGGCAAGATTAATGGTGCAACAAGGTGATATTATAAAAAAACAGTAATTTACGGAAAGGCAGAATGCTTAATTTTTGCGTGATTCTCCAAAAAATGTCAAATTTTTGGGGCGGTTTTCTGGGGTTTTTTTACAGAGAAGCAGTCAGATCTCAGTAACTCCCCTTGCTCTGGGTGATGCCACTTCTGAGTGTCCCCCGGGACAGACAGACATGCAGCCCAGAGTGGAGGTGCAGTACACACACACGTGGTTCCTGGTCTCCATGAGTTTATAGCAACTTTCCCCAAAACTCTGAAGGATTTATGCAACACTGACAGCCTGCAGCTGCCAAATCTCCCTTACTGAATTGACACTTATAATGTCCACTCTAGAGATTTAATCACCTGGAAACTGAAATCTGTGTTTTGCTCAAAAGGATTTTTGAAGACTGTATGAAAATGTTTGCGCATGGGACTTTTCATCCCATTTTTTGCCCTGGAACAAATTGCTTAACTTCTGTTGTCTTTGGTTTCTGTGGTTATGAGACTGTCTTAATGCTCACAGTTACCCTGGAGATTCTGCGGATGAAGATTTCAGGGCTCCCATGTGGAGCTGCGCTATTGCATCAGAGCTGCTGCTTCTCCTCTAAGCCAAGTCATCCCCACAGGAGATTTCTCTGGGTAGGAGACATTACACAAAGACACGCATCTAACGTTCCTACAGAAGATCATTTCTCTCTGATCTAATTATATGGCAAAGGTAAATCTCACTATCACTTACCTGCACAACAAGAGGAGGTTAAAGCAGCAAGATTTTTGCTTGCCTTGACAGTGTGGAGAGGCAAAGAGAGGTACAAGCACTACAGAGGGGCCATAAAACTCACCTCATGGGGAGGCTGCTATAAGTACCTCAGTGTAAGGCCTCAGCTTTCTCCATTCACTGCCTTCTGCAATCCCCACGTCTGTCATTTCCCGAGATAGCTAAATGCTGTACCCTGAAAAAAAAAGGCTTGATAACGCAAATGTAGTTTGCAATGACAAGTCATTCTGAGGACACTGTAAGAGTCATAAACATGTTTGTTTTAATTGAGGTGGGGTAGGGTTTGTAGTGCGATAGAGCAATGAAAACAAGCCGATAAACAACTCCTCTCATCTCCTGCTCTGACAGCCCCTTTCTCAAAGCACCGATATTACCCACTTAGAAAATGGATTTATGCCAAGTTTAAAGCACTTCTTCTTCTTTCAGCACGCCAGATGGTACTAAAAATTCAAAATATTTCCTACAACAGCTGTATCTTTGACAACAAAATTAATACAAGCCGAAATACCACTGTTGTGTGTCGGCCATAATGACCACACTCCTCAGTTTTATGTCTAATGTAACAAGGAGTTTGATAGTTAAAAAATATATCTGATCAACTCAGTATTGCATCAATCATGTGACTCTGTCTGGGTTTTCAAAACCTGTTGCAAAATTTAGTGCCTTTGTAGTTTAACAGCTGGTCTGATAAGAATGTAAAATACACCTCTCCCTAGAGCTATAATAAATGTGTTAACACTTTCTTACAACCAACACTTTCCTACAACTCATCATTTTCTTGCCCCAAGATCCCTCTTTATATATTTGATGACATAAATCTTTTAAGCTGGTTTTGACCAGAAGATAACTTCCCTTACTGTCTGGTACTGGGACTTTTGAGGAATACAATGAGATGTGTTTTTTTCCTTTGGTGTTTAAAGAGGAGGAGGGAGGAGGGGGAATACTTTCAGTTCAGACAAAACAAAAAATGAAAATTATGGTGCTTGCAATTTCCATCTCCTTAACACAAATGTGTACAGTAAGGTTTTTTAATGATCTATTTGTTAGATCATTAACTAGATCATTAGATATAAGAAATGCAGCTCTCAAAGTTTTAGTATTTTAAACAGTGTGATGGCTTTGGCATATCCTGAACAGTGAGCAACAAGAGAAGGAAACATGAAAATAAAACTAAAGCCAAACAGTTTGCCCATCAAAAGAGCATGTTATCCAAACTCTGTAATGAACACAATTCTGCTATCTGTTTCTACATGTATGGGAACATTCTTGAAGCTAGCATGCGAACACCTGCTAAAAAATTCAGTTACTTAAGAATGCTGTGAAGCAAGAAATAACTGTTAGCTCTTGTAGAGAGAGAGGATGGTGCGGTGGTTATTGATGCTGGACAAAGCCTAGTCTTATTTTGTGAATCACTGAGCCACCTCAACAGAGAATTTTACATCCCGAAGTTGTCTAAGGCCTGAGGCACATGGAGGATCTACCATGGGAACAGACAGTAAAACCCCAGGACCTGAGCTCCAGTCATCCTTTCCCCAGCCAGCCCTTGTCTGCGGTAGGTGACCACTGCCTTCCCCACCTCTGTGCGGCTGTCTTTACTCCCTGAAAGTTGCCGATCTCTGCTTTCCCAGCGGCACCTTCACTGCACAAATCACTCCTCTCAATTTCCTCTAGTGCAATTCCCACCCTCATCTGTGGGATTCCCTTGCCTCTGGGACTCTAGTCCTCATTCAGCGCAAGCATGTGCTTGCACAGGCCATCTGGCATTGAAATGATGTGGTTGAACTGGTACAGTCATGCTGGACAAGGGAGGTGGTGAACACATGGTTGTTATTTGCAGATATAGTGCTACAGCTATTTTTAACCATCTTCCCTTTTGCACAACTGCAATGCTGTCGTATCAGTTCAGTTTACTTGAAAATTAACATTTGAAATATTACTCAATATAAGTGCTCCCACTAAAAAATTTTAAGTAAGTAATTAAGTCTTACATTAAGTGTGGCTGATTCTAAATGAAATTTTTTGTGTTCCTCTTCAAAACAAATATAGTGTCCAAATTGATGAGGCAAATGTGTGCGACCTTATCAGACATGAGCAGATGGTTTTACTCTAGGTAAATCTCTAAATTATTTTATCTAGAAAGCTAAATTATTTATCTAGACATGTAAATTTATCTAGAGGTCTCTAAATACAACAAGGGTGACGGCTTTCTGCCTCTCCTCAAATAGAATGCGTCCCCACAGTCAGTTCAATTTCAAGATGAAAAATGTGCATGACTTTTATGCCCTGGTGATCAACTGAGCACGATCAGAATAGACTTCTCTGATCTATACTGAAGATTGAGCTGATCTTGAAGGCTTAGAGTCATCCTTGTTTTCCCACCCCTACAGAGCCACACAGCTTATTCACTGTCAGTCAGGCAAGAGCTGGCCCACGCTGAAGGTATGGACTTCTTTTAATTCAGGTAAAGTAATTTTAAAGCTACATTTAGGAAAGAATTCTCTAAAAGACCCATTCCATCTCCTTTAATTTTTAGCGAAGAAAACAAACAGATGATCTCTAAGCACAATTTTCTGAGCTCTGTTGTGTTATTTTGCATTTGGCCAAAATTTACTTACAGTTATTTATTTCCATTTCCATTTGCAAGAGCCCAGCTCTCTCACACAAATCGCTGTTAAAGACACACATCTGTAGAGCACTAGAGGAAGCTAAAGGGATGCCCACATTCTTGGTTAAGCCCCAGCTTAGCTGCTGATTTGAAGCCTAACAAACTCCTCAACCTCTGAACTACAGCTCTGCCACCTGCTTTCATGGTGCCTGCTAAGCAAGCAGGAGCCAAGCATCAGCAAAATGCCAGCCTGTACAGGAGAACTTCCCATGTGCAGTGTGGACAGCAAGGTGTGCTAAAGCTCAGCCAATGGGGTAGAAATGTCTTCTGAACACACTTTTCAGTTGTATCTATTTCAGCCCAGTGCAAAGCCAAAAGGGTCAATATGGAAAGTGCCAGTGCTTTACGCTAATACATTTGGTTTTGCACAAGGAGATAACTGAAAGAGATTGAAAGAACTACTTGAAAACAATTTTTTGCCATCCTTCTTGGGAAGACCTCATTCCCAACTGTGTACTCACTTGGACAAAACCAGAGTAATTCAAGTGATGCACTGGCCAAGGCTCTGGACTCACTATTTGAACAGTCTCAGAAGCCAATGCTGTCATTAAAATTACTTCCTTCTTCAGCACCAGCTCTGCTACACAAAAAAAAAAATGCTGTGCATTTGAGCAATTCCTAGAAGACCATCTGCACTTCCCAAAGTCTGTGCCTGTAAGTCCGTTTCCCAGCCACAGCACATGCATAATCACCATGGCTAACCAATTATTCCAGAAGCGTGTGTGACTCCCAGACTGCCAGATTTTCGTGGTTTGAGATGTTGACATACAGCTCCAAGCTGAACACTTTCAGCTCTAGGACAAAGCACATAAAGGAGAACAGGGTGAGTTTAGTACACCTGTTCTCCATCCATCCACCAAGAACGCCATCTTTAGACTTGAGAGAAATTCACTGTAGACTCCCAGAGGTAAAAGGCAATGAATGAAGTCATTCCACAATATATTTTACTGCTAAGATTCTATAAGGTCGAAGGAAAGCTGACACCAGGAAAGGTTACACAGGCATCCCAGGAAAGAACTCAGGAAGCAGGGAACACCACCTATACACTTTCAGTGCATTTCTAGCTAGGCTCCACACATTTAATATCTTGCCCTTCATCAAAAAGATTGATGATGCTTGATAGCAGAATGGTATCGCAAAGAGGCTGTGCTGCAGGAACGCTATCCTTGTGGTGTCATGCAATGACATTGCAGGAATAAATGATCTCGCTCCCTCTCTGCAGTAAGTGCTCACAATCTCTCTGAGCAATCTGTTTATGCAAAGAGATTGGAGCTGCAGATCAGTGCAAACCACATCTGATGAGCAGTGAGACTGCAAACCCCATCTCCTTCTGTGAGCTGACGGAGGCCTCAGCTTCACTCAGTCAGTTACTATTCTGATTTGTCTCTGTCATTCTGCTGTCCTTGCTCTCTTTAAGGTCCAACCTGGGACTTTCCTATACAATCCTCTGATGCTCTTACACTCCTCTAAATAACGCTCATGTTGTCAAAACCAGAGAGCAACTGTGTGTACTTTAGATGCCTTCATACAATTCAGGAGCCACAGAGATGTAAACTGCATCATGTCCATCTGTATTTCTCTGGCTTGCTGCTTGCTGTGTCTTGCTAGTTTTCATCCTAGTCCTGAATGTATTCTTGCTTTTACTGCTTGTTCTGTTACGCTTTGTGCCAGTTATCTGCAACTTGCTGTCCCCAAAGCCAGGATTCACCCTCAGCAGTGGCAGAGCACAAAATTCATTATCCTGTACAACCAGAACTATGCCAAAAAAAGCTCTCTTTGGAGAACAACATGCAAGCTGGAACGGATGTGAGGTATGTGAATGGCCAGTTAAGAACTACTCAAGGGTGAAATGTCTTTTCAAAAGTACTGAAAACAAGCGGTTGCAATGCTGTGGTCATTTGTACAGGATGAAAGACAAGAATATTTTCCTGGCAACTGGCTGAAAAAATCTAGCAGCATCACTGACCACATACCAGTATCCTCCTCGGAAGGGGAATCTGCCTGGGAAAGGTGTTTCTGAGACAGAGCACATCTGTCAGAGCAGCAGTTTGCCTTGGACAGTGCCATGCTTTTCCCTGTAGCAGCTTATATCATCGTAACAAAGGTTCATGCTCTACAGTGTATTTGTTCCATACACTTCTATTTATTTCTTATGCTAGTGTACTACAGCCCACTCTTGTTTTAATCATGATTATCTTGAGATCTCATTTTCCACGGCAATGTCTGAAAAAAATCCATGAGCCTAGTGCCTCAGTAGTCACAGTACTATCTTTCAAGTCACCTTTAGTTCCCCACAGTGACCTTGATGTGTCCTTGGCCTTGCTAAGGTGACTGCACAAGTGATGGATTTTTGCAGGTCAGTCTGTGTGAGAATTTGGAATGAGCAGTCTATTCTTATCTCTGTCACTTCACTTAGTGGATCACCTTGGAGGAGTTTGTTCCCTGTTCTATGCTTCACTCTCCTCATATGTAGGAAGAGATATTTAATATTTCTTGATGAAAAGCAATTAGCTAAGCTGTAACACAATTTCCCCTCCTAATTATCTGTCAGCCTGCTGTCTGCTGAGAGAATGTGCAAGCTATGTGCTCTCATGCTCGCAGGTGCATTGAGGCACTATTTATTTTTGTTTTTCTTAGACTCCCTCTTATACTTCTTGGGCACAGTCTTTGTGCTCTTACTCTTCATAAAAATGGACCATAATACTCTGCTCATCCTAAGTCCAGTCATAGCACTCTTGACAGGTAAACATTTATTACCAAAACAACAGCATTAGAGTTTTAATTTATAGTTTAACTTCTGATTCGATGTGTAAAGCAATATGATATTTTAAGCAGTTTGAAATAATTGATGGCACCCAGGTTCTCTGAAGACTGCATAGGAGAAACAGATCTCAACACCTGGAATTCTGCACCTTTCTGGAGCACCCTTTGGAATAACCTCCAAGCATCTGCTGGGACGATACACAGTACCTCCACACTCTGGTGGTGAGTCCATGTGCAGAGTAACCACACAGAGCCTATTTGTGAAGTTCTGTCTGTCTGGGAGACCCCAATGCCACGTTTTATGCCCTGTATAGCCAATTTGCCGTGTGTGACAGTGGTCATGTGTCTGGGACTTACAGACATCTGGCAACTCCATCAGCATTATTTATCTTTGTCCTCCTCTTTACATGGCCAGACATGTTTAATAGGCCCAAAACCTCACTTTTTCTCCTGAAAAAGTTTTTGGGTAGAGAATGAAAGTGGGCATGCCTGGGAAAATCCAGAGACGTTGTGTTTGAAAAACCAACTAAGGCCAGTAACCCTCATCTCCCTTTACCCACCCCTTCTCCCCAACCTCCACATGAATATTTCCCTGAAGCACACAGAAAATCTCCTCCTGCCCTCTCCCTTTTCTCCCCTCTAGCTAGTTCCCTGTTCTTTGGCTGATGGTGGAGGGGAGAAAAGCCCTCTCCATAAAGGCACCCGCCTTTGTTCCTCCTTTTTGCCCACAGCCACCTTGCTCTTCAAGCCGCTGCTCCATCACCCCTGCCCCTTTGTTCTCCTGCTTAGGGATTTTCCACTCCTCACCTTCCTGCTGATAAAGTTAATCAAACTAATTTTCCCACTCAGTCACCTCCCTTATCACAGTCACTGCTTGGCCAGAGCCCAATGGATATGCTTTATGAGTGCTGCTGTTTGTTCTGCAGCTTTTTATGGCCAGGGGGAATGATGTGTCCCAGGCTCTTTGTCAGCAGCTCTCTGATTCACAATACCTTGAGACAAATAACAAATACGTTTTGAACCATTTTGTGAATTAACTCAAAATCATAAATTCAAATAATGTCAGCATCAGGAAAAGATCCAAGATCTTTTTGTTTTGCTTTGAAACTCTCTACCTTTAGCTAGCGCTTAGTCCGAGGGATGACCACAACTTGGTTCAGCTTCTGTGTCAGTGATTGTAAAAGGAAGAAAGCAAATTTTGTTCTGCCTTGTGTTGAAGTGTAGATGTTCTGAAGATGCAGAATGGGAATACATGTGAGAATCACCAGGAAATATCTCTTCCCCTTGGCACCTCTGGCAGATCTCTTGTCTGATCTGTCTCCCAAGGCTCCCTCAGCTGTTAATGCAAAAGTCCAGTGACTGAGGAAGACAAGGAAATCGGTGCTGAACCTCAGATGAGCTGAAATTAAGGTGAGGGTCCCACCCTCTGACCCTCTGACCCCAGTGGGTCAGAAATGTTTGCAGTCCTTCCTCAGGCTGTTACTGCTCCAGCACCACTTGTATCAGTAACACCAAGGACAGCATGCAAGAGGGCCAAGAGCAGCATTTTGAGCAATCTGTCAGCTGATCAGGTAGTGTCACAAGTGAGTAGGTAGGTCCTTATGCTCAGGGTGCTACTCATCCCTATCATTTGATTTCACACCACTGACTTTGCTTAAGCAATCTCAGTGATGGTCTGCTCCCCACAACTTGGCTGTCAGTGTTAGAGACCTCTAAGAAGGTCCTGTCAGCTCAGTGGCAGGAAAATTCCCGAGTATATAAGGCTTACACTCCCAAGAGGATTCCTCTTTGCACATTGCTCCTGGTGCAGGGTGACATCTCAGCATTTCACTGGTTATCTTTCTGAGGTGAAAAAATAAAACAAGTTTCAATCTGCTATGCTAGAAATTTTTCTTAAAAGCCTTCTAGATTTGGAAAGCAGGTGCAAAGAATCAAGGAGCATATCCTGCTCTGACCTCACATACCCCATCCTCATGCCTGTTCCTGGCCACTCATCTGTACATCTCTTGCACCAGCTCTGGACCTTCCTAATGTCTTTCATGAGCTAATTTAACTCAGTAAAACAGCAGAAAACTAATCCCAGAAGGAGGAAAGGGAGTAAGCAGTTGCCTGAAGTTTCAGTTAAGGTCATTTGGCTCGGCAGGATGTCCGGCGGATGCCAGAGCTGCGGAAGGGAGCAGGGAGGAATGGTGGTGGACACAGGATGCAGGCTGGCAAAGCCTGCCTTCCTCTGCACAGCAAGCTGGGTACCAGCCCAGAGGCACTTGCAGCCGTGCTCCCGAGCAGTCTCGTCCCTCTAATGTCATCCCCTGTACTCAGGGCAAAGCTCGGTGAACCCATGCTTTCCCTGGGAATTCAGCAGAGTGTGAATGACACACTGGGAGTTTCCTGTCGCCTAAATACTCGATAATTGGTTTAATTAGGCTATCAATTTATGATCTTCTTGCTAGTGAAAAGCTGCTTGATTCAATGTTAGCTTTTGATATGCAAAAATGCTTTTGAAACTCTACCTCAACCTGGGTGGCCCAGAAAGTGTTATAATTTCCCTGACAACAGATAATTCATTCATAATACACACATGTATCCCTGCTTGACAAATGCCTATGGAGAGTGTTGAATAATCTCTGAGGCTATGGATTCATAGGAAGTTTTCTCTGGTGACATTGCCAGATAAGTTTTTCAGACTCCCCCCAACCCAAAAGCATCGGATCTCTTCACTGACTTTCTTGTGGACCTGCAAATACTTCATTCAATTTAGTAAGGGTGCATAATGACAGGGACAGCAGCAGTGACAGGGAGGAAATATTCTCCTCACACTAGCACTAGTATTGGGAAAAACATAACATGAAACTAAAGCTTCAGTTTAAACACAGGAGTCTTAATGACTAAACTTTCTATGACATAACCACAGAAATACCTAATAAATATTCATTATGGTGGTAGAAAGATAACAACTTATCTACAATTTTATATTGATACTAATTATGATCTCTGACAAGATGAATTAGAAGATTCTCAGTTCTGAGTTATGGAAGATAGCACCATAGCAAAAAAGAGAAGGCTGCCTTCACCAAGGCACAGCGTGGTGTTGTCAGCATCCTTCTGTGTTTCAAAGGCCCAGGCATTTCCATGAATAGTATTTTACTAGTATGATAGTGAGAATGACAGTGTTTTAGAGGTATTTCCACTTATCTCATGTCGTTTTAAATAATACTTAATGTCTCTTTAACATTTGTTTCATTATTTTCACCTATGCTGATTTAATTTAACCTCATTTTCTGCACAGCCAAAAAAATTTCTGATTCTCACTTCTTTTGGACTGCTTTGGTCATGGGGAACATTTGTTTCTGTTTCAATTATGACCCCGTTAAAATGAAAACATTTTCTAAGCTGTAAAAATCTGGTTTAGACAGCACCAAGTTCTTAAATTAACATTAGCCAGCTTTTCATGTTCTTACACCTGCAACCTAGACTGCTGAGCCCAATTTCATATCCTCTACATTACTTGGGGAAAGTGTTATTAGTGAATCCCTAAAACATTTGCTGTTTTGACAGGTGGTCACTTCACTGTCTTGTTCAAAGAGCAGTTTGTCTTTAAGAAGTGCATTGCTATTCCATACTGATCTCCTGGCCAGCTTGCAAAGTGCCTGATGTCAGCAGTGTTGGTGCAATTCCGTGGTTAACCTTGCCCTTCTGTACTGTCATCATAAGAGACCTTTCCCTCACAACAGCACGTGGCTGTGGATGGAGACTCACACCACGGAAAGAAGAAGAGGAGAAAATCAGATATCTAAGCTGATGGGAGAAAGAAAAAAAAAAAAATAGTTTTGTTCTGTAATCATGCAAAACAGGCATTTTAGACAGCTGGAGACATTTCTGCACCTTGGTTTGGATGGTGGCCAGTTTATATATAAAGCTGGTGCCAGTGAGGAGATGAATGAATAGCTTTCTTAATCCTCCCTGTATGGTTGCTTCTGGGGAGATGAAGGCAGGTCTTCCTGCATGGCGTGAGAGAGAAACTGGTCTAAATCAAAGTCTCTCTTTCTACTCAGTGATCTTCAGCTGTTAACCTCCAATGTGAAAGGTGCAACAAAGCAGAACTCAAAGACCTAAGAAAAGAAAAAGTAGCACTTCAAAAGCAATCCAAAGGGGGAGCTACTTCAAAAGGGAACCCTGGAGTAAGAAGCACTTCAAAGGGGAAATTTCCCTAGGGAGCTTGTTGCAAATTATCTCAAAGTAGGTCCTACCATCAAACAGATGTAATTAGTTTTATTCTGATTGTCATGAAATCTTGTTCATTCAAAAACAGCTGAACATTTCATATGGTAGAGGAGCACTTGCCAAAGGATACACCAGACTTTAGTGTAGTTAGCACTCTACCACTGTGGCTGCAAGTACCTGCTCACCAAAGTTTGTCAAAGCTCATGAAGGTCCCTCAGAGCATGCCTGTCCAATGTTATTAACTTGGGTTAATTTAGTTCTCGTTTTTCACAGCTGACTTGAACACTAAAAATGAAGTTTGTTGCTACAGTAAAAAGTGGAGAAAGTTTCTGGCCTCTCATGTATTTTCAGGTACTTTTTGCAGTGATATTTGAGCACTCCAAAATTACATGCACTTTTTCTTCCTCTGCTTCACTGTCTCTAGGCATAAGACAATCCAAACCCCATGAACTGCCAATTAATTTTACTGTTACCATAGACAGTGTAATTAAAATCATGGAAACATGGTCTGATCCTCCCATTCCTCTTCTTTGTATCTTTCTTGTCATTTTTTTTCCTTCTCATCACTTTGAACTGTTCACCTTCTACATATCCTTTTCCCTGTGCTTGTTCTCACAACAGGGAAACTGAGTCTTCCCAGATCTCCTGGCTGCAGCTGCACCCTCCCTTGGCCAGCATCCATATTATCTGCCTGGCCCCAACACTAATACAGATTTTTATTTTGAAATGTCTGTTTCTTTTAGAAGTTCAAATTCTATACTCTGTTAAGAAAGTAACAGGGTGAAGTGAATTGTGTCTGCAATTTAGGTCAAGAATGAATAACAACTTCCAAAAAAACCTGAGGCATATCAGGATTCTTAAGTTTCAAAGTGCCCACAGCTTGATTTCAGGAAACCTCCTTCGGTTCTCAGCACTCTGCTTCCTCAATCCCCTCTCAAACCCTTGGTGATAAGTTAATTTTTCATTCTCTTGAGAACCAAATGCCACCTTTGGATTAATTAAAAGGAGTGTCTTGTGAAACCGCATCCCTGTCAATTCAATAAGTGCTAAGGTACCTCATTCCATTGTACTTATATGGATACATGAAAAAAGAATGGATGCATATTACAATGGTGTTAGATAAAGCACCTATCACTTGAAAACTCTCACACAGACACCTAGAAATCTTACTCATCTTTTTCTTGTCTTTCCCATCAGTGTGTCACTTACCATGCATCTTATTCAAGAGCTCAAGCTTGTTTGTTTCTTCCTGAATAGCATCTGCATTGTTACCCTAAGGCAGGCAAAGGTGGTTCCTACCCAGGTCAGGCAAGGTTGCATACATACTGGAAAAGGAGGAAGGGCTAAAATGAGGGAGGAGTGTTTTTAGATTGTTTACCAAGAGGCAACATATAATGCCCCCAGGTTGAAATTACAGTGTCGTTTTTCTCCTTCCAACAGACATACTCTTAAAATGTATTTTCAGTGTCTAATTCCCATATTTCACGTTAAACAACCTGTTTCAGCAAATCATCCCCTACATTATTAGTGAGATTAATGCTGTCTTTTGAAAACAAAGCAAGTTTTATGTATGAGAAAAGATCCTCCCCTAGAACCCTCAACTGTACCAGTGTTCTGGATTTGAGCAGCCCACTCTCCCAGGCATACGGAGAAACAGCTCCTGGAGTGCAGGGACCCCTCAAGTGTGTGACAGGTACAGTGTGGAACATGTCAGACCTACTGCCCTCTGACCTGCCAGTGTTGGCAAGTCAGCTTCCCACAGAAAAAAAGTTACTTGGCCTTATCAAAGGATGTTAAAGTGTGTTCTACACACCATGAACACCTATTTAAGATTTTTAATATTAATATTGTTGTAGTTGGGACTTGTTTTGAAATTTGTCTCCTAGCAACATCAGAGTTATTTGCAGTAAATCACATCTGAATTGAGATGAAAGAACTTCACCTGATTTCAGAAAGGAAAATACACACAACTTGTGTTTACAAGGCAACCCATTACAGATGATTGCTTTGGTGATAGCAGCTTATGGAACATCCATATGCGCTGTTGGCATTTGTAAGGTGATGAAACAGAATGCAGTTTCTGATATCTGAGCTTCTTTCACTGTGGTATTTGCAAAAATAATGATACCAAATAAAACTAAACTTGGAATTCATAACAGTTGATTCATGTGAAAAATAGGAACCAAACCATACTCTTTATTAAAATAAAGATCAAGCTGTAAAATTATTTTTTAAATAATTGTGGTTTTTAGTACTTAGACTGCTGTAGAACAGCATGACAAAGTAGTGGAGCCTGCGGCTGCTATTCTGAGCTAAAAAGAAAGTAAAATAGTGTTGTTCTTTTTTTAAACTAGAAAGGAAATAAGCTTATAGAGGATAGCTGCTCTAACTCTATTTCTTTATCACATTCTGAAGAGAGAGAGAGACAATAATGCAGTAGAAGGAAACAGAAAAAAGGTTGTCTTAGGAGGAGATGACCCATCTTTGATAACAAATCCTGCAGTACTGTGCTTGCTTTGCTAATCCTTTGCATGGGGGTTAAACCTTGCTGCTGACTGTTCAGTTTTGTAGGACTGGTTCTATGGTACTTTGGATGAGTAGAGAAAACGGAGAACTCATGCTACAGATATCACCTTAAGCTAATTTAGAAAATTAAACTATGTCAACACCACTAGTTTGAAAAGCAAATTAGGTTTTGCAGCTATGAATCTTTGGTATCAGAAAACTAGGCATCCCTATTAAAAAAAAAAATATATATATTTTGGGATAGCTCCTCAAGAAGATTTCAGCCTTATTATTTGAATTATGGCAGCACCTACCTGTTAAATGTTCTGCTTGTAGTGTAATTTACAATTAAGTTAGACCCACAGGCTATTACAAAATACAGGAGGATTTAGCATCAAAGACGGAACACACAAACATTTGTAAGCTGACCAGGGAGGAGACATCTTTCCTAGAGACTCAAGAGGGAAATGCTGCGGAGGACAGAGTGGCTCCAGAGAGTCATGTCTCTGAGTACAGATTTCCACCAGAGCAGTTTTCAGATGTGCAGCCTGTCCTAGGGGTTAGAACTCTTGCCAAGCCCTTCCTAAAAAATGCAGACAGAAAAGATCTCTATCATCATCATCATCATCTCCTGTAACAAAAATTTAGATTTCCATCCTTTCCTTAGCAGAACTCAAGTTTGAATCTCCCCTTTCCTTTAGTCTTTGCCACTGCCCTTTGCCACCTCCTAACTGCTGGTCTGTAGCTATGCAGATTGCAGTCCCTCTTTCATTTGTATGGATTAATTATATATTCATTATAACTACATTGGGTCAATGCCCATAAGAATCTGTAGCTGGGAGGACAGGTCTTATCTGAGATGCGAGAGACCTGCATAATAATGAATGTTCTATTAAGTACTAATCCCTTTATTACAAAGCAATAAATCTTTGCGTCTCCTATGTCTCCTTTGAATGCTCTAAGCCTTCAAATGTAGGGAATTAAGTTGCCCAGAGAAGTGGTGGTTGCCCCATCCCTGCAAACGTTCAAAATCAGGTTGGACAGGGCCCTGAGCAACCAGATCTAGTTCAAGATGTCCCTTTTCATTGCCGGGAGTTGGACTACATGACCTTTAAAGGTCCTTTCCAACTCAAACTACTCTAGGATTTTATGATTCTATTCCATTCTGTAGCAGTGGAGGAGAGCATTCTTCCATCCTGCAAGTCCAGTCCAGTGTGTGCAGAGTTTCCCAGCACAGGGAGGATGAGCACAGTATGCCTCAAATAGGCACAAGGCTGAGGTGGCCACCCATCTCAATGCTGTCACACCTTCAGGCAATTTTTTTGGGTGCAGCAGCAGGAAATTCAGTCTCTGTGGGCTTTGCTGGTAGATCTCAAACACTTCCACACTTTGATGGCACCAGAGAAGAGGTTAGCAGCCAACAGGGCACCTGGGGAAAACCCATTTTTAGATTTCAAAGTGTCTACATAACTGGCAGTGAGGTGTTACCGTCTGGATGGCATCTCACCATCAGGCAGTCTCTCCTTCCACGAGATTTTCCCCGGCACAGTCTCCTAGAATAAAGAGACAATATCACCCTCCCAGAAATAACAGCCTTTCTTTCCAAAATATTTGAGAATGTTTTCTAATGCTCTGAAATGAAAGCAGCAAATGTTTCTTTTTTCCTGCAGAAGTCAAAGAGTACCATCTTTATTTTTATGCCTATCCTCAGTGTTCAGCTGTCATTGTAGTTTAATTATCTTGTCAGAAGCATCTGCAATTTGGAGACTATTTCTTATATATTTTCATACCATTTTCATCCCAGTTTTCATCCCATGGTAGTGCATTCTGGCGAGTGGTGGGAAACAGAAAGAGGATGGGGCAGCAGGACACAAAGATGGTCAGGTTTGGCAATGAACTCAGATAAGGCCATGATGCAACAACTTTAACTCCAACAAATCAGAGACTATAATGAACACGGGAGCACAAGAATGGATGTACACCTTTAAAAATCGTGAAGAACAACTCTACTTACCTTTGGTGTACACAAAATGCCCAGAATCTTAGAGTAATTTTTGAGTGTGCTTGTTATATACAGTTTGTTGTACTTGCATGATGCTATACCATTGCAATGACATGTATTGAACAAAAACCATTCGGTCTGACTGGTTTCATCTGTCCCAGAATTCATAGAGGTGTTGAGGAGGGAACATGCAAGGTATGCATGTGCTGGCCAGGGCTAAGGCATGAGGACATGCTTCCTCCAGCTACTGGCTGTCTTTCCCAAGATGGGACCATCTGAAAAGGGGTTGGAAAGAGCCTTAGCTATGGAGATCTGGTGGCAGGAATTCTGGCCTAGTGAAACCTGCACATGCTGTATCTTTTCCAGGACTGACAGGAAGGACCTAGCAGGGATAGCATCTGTGTAATTTAGTGATGTTCTAGGGTTAAGTGGGTCTCCCATCCGGGTGAGAGTGTCTGTTATGCTGGAGCAGGCACATAAACCACAGGCTGACACATAGATTAACGATGATTACCAAGTCTAGACCCTGCTGTATGTCTAAACATACAGCTTTAGTGTAGGATGACACTGTCTCAAACATCTGCCAGAGGGCAACACATAGTAAATTTCTCACATACAGAAGCGAATAAGTGTTAGATAATGTTCAACAAATAAACAAACCAAGAAAACCTGTTCTACCTCAATCAGAGAGAAACAATTGCTGGATTGTCCCTGTCAGCACTTGAGTAGATTTATTGCTACTTATCAACAGCTTGTTAAAAAAACTGGCAAGACATTAAGAAAATGGGGAGGAAAATCCTCCAGACCATAGTTTGCTATTGATGTCTACCAGTCAACTTGTCTTGCTTGGAAATCACGCTATGGTTGTCAATAGGGAGGAGCCACGCTATATATAATGCAACTCTAACTGTCACAGGTGTGAAGGTCAGCTCCTTGCAAAAGATTTTGAATTAAAAGTGTGTAGTAAATATTTGGGAATATGTAGTTATTAATGTATCATGACTGAGAAATCTTAAATAAATTGATTATCCGAACATTTTTTTTTTAAATGGCTGCTTGATGCATTTAAAAATAAGGAACAAGGTCTTCTTTATGAAAACAGCAGACAGGTGGCAAAAAAATCATTCCATTCTGGCCTAAGATATATGAACTGTAAGCAAGTCCAGAGTCTATCCAAGTTAGCCAAATGTTTTAATGGAGGCAACATTACTATGTTACTGCTTGGAGCAATGGCTGAACCAGCAAAGGAAGATATCATTGGTAAGAGCTAACATGTAATGCTTAATAATCCACGATTTTTTAGTTCATCACATTCTATTTTCCTATATGGAATTCACCGTAGATCTATTGCCTACTTATAATTTGGATATTCTGAAGTGTGGAGGTCACATTTGGAGTTGCCAATTATTAATAATATGAGTTTGCTCTGTATCTGTACATCAGGTTTGCGTAATGCTCTTATATTTCAGCTATGGCACTAACACAGTGCTATCAGAAACCTGCATGGAGTAAGAGACAGCCAAAGGAAGGCATTTGATTTTGAAACAGATTTGCTGCAGTTTCATTCATTTATAAGAGAAAGACCAATCCAAAAAACAAGTGAATTTGTAAAACAGAAGTTATAACTAAAGAACACACCTGTACATTCCGTAGTTACTTCCCTAGTTATATGGGCAGAAGGAATATAATTGGTCATTTTTTCACTTTATGAAGTTTAATGTACAAAATATCTATGCTTTTGTAGCTCTATAAACATAAATTCTAGCTTTTATGACACAGATGAAGAGGACCCTAAATGTGGATGTGGTTTTAAAACGAAATGAAAGAAATTTTATACCCACAAAGAATGAAGTGCTTATCTGTGTTATCTCTGATTTTAATGGAGTCTTTAGTGTTTTCTTCCTATTCCCACTTACATCAGATTGTATGGGTAAAATACACAAATAAGTGAGATCTCAGTGTTAGAGTGACAGTGCACAGATGGTTCAAAGTTCTATGCTAAATTCATAGTCTGGAATTTTTTATAAAAGTTATTTATTGCAAAATGTCCCTAGATCTACACTGAGGTGTAATGTTCTGCCAGCAATTGCTTTAACAGCTCTCGAAGAAGAAAAAAAAAAGTAGAAAAACCCAGGGACTCACTTTCTCTCCAGTTTGTATTTTATTAATTCTGTAAAGCTATGTCACTCCTGTCCATCACTTATGTTTAAGACTAATTTCACAGCCTGCAACAATTACTTCATACATAATGGATACCTTTTGTCTGAAAATAGAACTCCAACAACCCAGAAACTGCATTTTTCTTCACACGGGATTGTTCTCCCCATAGAATTTTAAAGTAGTATTTTTGCAAAGACATTTTGTACATGTTCATTTTTTATCAGCTAGTAGAGTCTAAACAGGAATCACTGAAATGAAGTCTCTTCTGTTTTCATGGATCCCACTGTCTCACATGGCAAACCAGCTGGGCCAAGATAACCCCTTTTTACCCACAGGTCTTTTGTCAGCCTGCAGGGAGATGACAGAAAGAATTAATTGGTGATTAATCCTTATATCAGAATTAGAAAGCTCTCTCAAAGCTGCTTCCTGTGGCCACTGGTCCTGAATACACAACAGAGTTCCTCTGGAGAGAGGGCAGCAGCAAGCACATTCACCTGGGAAGTGCCCCTAGTCTGTTTTGTGCCAAGTGTGATGATGTCCTGGTTGTCCTTCCTCTCATGAAGCTGCTGCCCAGCTGCTCCAGTGATTATCTTGCTGCTCACCTGACAAAGTTGCAATGGTGCAATGAGGCTTTAGGGAAGGCAGGTAGCAAGAACACTGACTTATTAATTTGGGAATCTATGCACATCTTGGCTAAGAAAATCTCAGATGAAAAGAACGTGTTTATTGCATTGCAAGAGTTTCTTCATTACCTGAAAATAACTCATAAACTGGAGGCTTGTTGTCTGGCACTAAAAACAGCATCTCCACAAAGCACATTTGTAAGAGCTCACAGTCAGTTTCGCTAATTAGCTATTTTGTAATTGCTTTGGATAAAGTAATTTTACCCTCTTGAAATGTGTGAGCATCTTTAGCAAATTGTCTCAAAGTGCCATGTAATTATTCTATTTGTGATGGTGTTAAAGTAAAAAAAACCCACTTGCTGCTTTGCTCCCAAATCAACAAGCTATTTCATCACTGGTAGAGACACAAAAGCCACACAAAGGCCACCAGGTTTTGGAGCATGGCTTCTACGCATGTGAAGTGTGACAAGGCCCAAAAATAGCTCGAGTGAAACCTCAGCCCCATCAGACAAAGTGCTGAGCAGACAGGGACCCCGAGACAGGCTCTGACCGGGAGAATGCGAATCTCAATTGTCGGAGCACGGGAGAAAGCAAACATTAAACCTATCTTGCAGATGGGCAGCAAAGGCACAGAGCAATTAAGGTTCTGATTTGGGAAAATGCTTAAGAACATACATGAATCCCACTGAAGTAATTAATTTCAGCTCCTGGGGAATGACTTTAATGAAACAAGACCTGGGAAATTGCCTGCAGCCACTCCTAAGCTTAGGAGTGAACCAAATGTGGGCTCTGTCTCCAAAGTCTCATTTTAGTAACTTCAGTGGTGTCCTTGCTCCGTCTCACTGGGGTCCTCCCTATTGGCTTTGTTTCTGACCAGAGAGCACCAAAGAAGGAGCTGGACATGTGAATGCAGATCAGGAAAACTGGTGGTCGGGGATCCTTCTGCCTGAGTGAAGAATATCAGCTGGGCTTTTATTGATCTTAGTTAATTATTTTGCTGTTTTTCTTACTCTCTTCTATATTATCCTTTTTAATATTGCAATTTTAGCTGTTGAGAGGGAAGGAAAGACAGCGGTGCTCTGTCAAGCTCATTTACCAAACACAGTCCTGCCCTGGAGCCCTGACACAGGTTGGATGGTGCAGCCCTGGCATTTTAAGGTGGCACCATGATCTTGCTGTCCATTGTGCCATGCTGCTGCTGCTCCCCTCGCTGTGACCTGCTGCTCTGCCTGTTCCTGGAAATAAAGCTGGGGGCTGAGCCCACCCAGGCCTGCCACCTGTTTGCTTACAGGTCCTCTGCACAGGGCCACCCAGCTCAGCACCAACATCACTGGGGGTGACAATACGGGCAGGAGGGATGGGGGTGATGAGATCTGCTGCCCAAACTGGGTCATGCACTAGGGGGGCTGTAAGGTTTGCTTGTGGGTTTATTTCTGAGCAAAGGTCAGGTGGAAGGAAAAGAAAAAGGGGGGGAAATGGCATTTCTCTTCCAAATGTGCATGCATTGGGTGACATATCATTACACTAAGTTGTTCAGGTCTCCATTAAAACCCAGCAAGTAATGGACTTGTAGCTAAATTAGGAGATAGCTGAAATAACTTCTCCAATTGAGCTTAACTTTAAAAATATTCAGGACTTTTTCTTTTCTTCACAAACAAAAATAATAGCCAGTATTACTTCAGGCATGTCAATGAAAAGACATGTAATATTTTTTTCCAGAACTGAAGTGAAACATTTTTTAATACTGCTTTGGTTTCCTACTCATATGCTCTGCATGTTTTTCTTTTCTGCAAGATACTATTTCTATCAAATAGCGAGTTTCTATCAAAAGGAAATATATCAAAATATTTACTTTTAGTCTCTTGAAACAAAATGTTCAAACTTTTTCAGCTGAAGCTTTTCACAGACCCAGAAAGGAGTTCTCCTGTCTTCCTACATGACAGAGTCAGGGCAGTGATTGTTCCTCCATCCCTTCTTGTCATCTCCCCTCTGCCATTTTGAAGATTTTAAGCTGTGACAAGTCAATGGCATTTAACATCCCAAACATTTTCACTGAACAGGCATAGGGGAGACAGCTCATACTTCTCTAAACACTGCTTCAGGCTCTGCTGCAGCTTTGGTTAGTCCAAGGGAGAGCACTCAATGCATTTTCTGGCAGCAATCACTCCAGCAAATGTTATCTCTTGAATCACTTCTTTGATGTAGTGAAAATACCAAAAAATAAATCATGATGGTAGGACTGGGATGCTATCATGGCATGTGCTGGGCCAGTTGATTTGGGGCTGAGAGGAAGCTGGGTTTTTTTCTTGGTGCAGCTGTTTTCTCCTATCTATAGTCATTTGGACTTGGGGTATCTCAAGATAGTCCTTCTTCCTGAAAAAAGAGAAAAGAGTGTTTTCTTGCTCTTGATTTTCAGTCAGCTGGTTTGACAGCTGCAGAGGAGTTACTTGCCATCCTGAAGGCTGGCTGCCACCCGACTACACAGTCTATATTACTTACAAAAGCTTTTGTCTTTCTCTGGTCACCAGTGCTGCTGTTCTTGTGTTTGGTTTACGATCTGTTGCTAGAGTGTATTTCCCTGGCTGGGAACTGGCCACATTTTGCTGATGTCTGGCATGTGCTGCTCTGCTTTTAATTCATGTAATTGTTAAGCTGGAAATACCTATTAACTTGTTATCATCTTGTGTTGAACAGAGTTCTGGTGAGCAGACACCAAGGAGCTGCAGCACAGTTGTTTCTGCTCACCCGCATCATTCTCTGAGCTGAGTACAAAGCATATGTGTTTCCTCATTTCACAGCACACAAGTGTAATAGGTATCACATTGTGTGATTCCTCTTTCTTTGATTAGGCTCGCAGGAAACTCACCTCCTCCCACTAGTGAGATCCACATGTGTGTCCTTCCAGGGCTGCATTGCTAGACATTGCCGTAAGTAACCCTAGATTTCTAGCACGAACTTTCCTGGAATATGTTGGTGATAACTTCCTTCTCCAAGTGACAGAAAAACCAACGAGGAGTGGTGCTATTCTGGACCTTGTTCTCACGCAGGAGGAGGGGCTGGTGAAGAATGCGATGCTCAAGAGCAGCCTGGGCTGCAGTGACCCTGAAATGGTGAAATGCAAGATCCTTAGGGCAGAGAGGAGGGTGCACAGCAAGCTCACTTCCCTGGAATTTAGGAGAGCAGGTTTTTGCCTCTTCAGGGATCTGCTTGGTAGAGCACCATGGGATAAATCTTGGAGGGAAGAGGGACCCACGAGAAATGGCTAATATTCAAGGATCACCTCCAAGCTCAGAAGTAATGCATCCCAACAACGAGAAAGTAAATCAAAAATGCCAGGAGGCCTCCATGCATGAACAAGGAGCTTCTGGACAAACTCAAACACAAAAAGGAAGCCTACAGAGGATGGCAGCAGGGACAGATAATATGGGAGGAATACAGAGAAATTGTCTAGGCCTCCAGGTATCAGGCTAGGAAAGCTCAAGCCCTGTTAGAATGAAATCTGGCTGGGGATGCCAAGAGTGACATGAAAAGTTTCTATAGGTACGTTGACAACTAACGGAAGACTAAGGGAAAATGTGGGCCCTCTCCAGAAGGAAACCTGGTTATCTGGGATATGGAGAAGGCTAAGGTACTCAGTGACTGTTTTGCCTCAATCTTCACTGGCAACTGCTCCAAGCACATCACCCATATTGCAGTGGGCAAAGGCAGGGAATGGGAGAATGAAGAATCACACACTAGCAGAAGATCAGGTTTGAGACCACCTAAGGAATCTGAAGGTGTACAAGTCCATGGGACCTGATGGGATGCATTCACAGGTTCTTAGGGAACCAGCAGATGAAGTTGCTAAGCTATCATCATATTTGAGAAATCATGGCAGTCCCATGAGGTTCCCACTGACTGGAAAAGAGGAAACATAGCCCCCATTTTTAAAAAGGGAAAAAATGAAGACCTGGGGAACTACAGGCCAGTCTTACCTCTGTGCTTAGCAGGATCATGAAGCAGATCCTCCTGGAAATTGTGCTAAGGCACATAAAAAATAAGGAGGCAATTCGTGACAGCCAACACAACTTCTTGAAGAGCAACTGACACAATCTACCTGGACTTGTGCAAAGCGTTTGACACTGTCCCACACAACATCCTTGTCTCTAAACTGGAGAGACATCGATTTGATGGATGGACCATTCAGTGGATAAGGAACTGACTGGATGGTCACATTCAGAGAGTTGTGATCAAAGACTCGATATCCAAGTGGAGTCCAGTGACAACTGGTGTTCCTCAGGGGTCAGTGCTGGGACCGGCGTGGTGTCACATCTTTGTCAGTGACACGGACACTGGCATCGAGTGCACCTCAGCAAGTCCACTGACGACACCAAGCTGTGTGCTGTGGTCAACGTGCTGGAGGGAAGGGATGACACCCAGAGGGACCTTCACAGGCTTGAGGGGTGGGTCTGTGCAAACCTCATGAAGTCCAACAAGGCCAAGTGCAAGACCCTGCATCTGGATCAGGGCAATCCCAAGCACAAGTACCGGATGGGCAGAGATGGATTGAGAGCAGGCTTGAGGAGAAGGACTTGGGGATTTTAGTGATGAGAGGCTCAACACGACCTGGCAATGAGCACTCTAGCCCAGAAAGCCAAACATGTCCTGGACTGCATGAAAGCAGTGTGGGCAGCAGGGTGAGGGAGGGGGTTCTGCCCCTCTACTC